>JAQBSW010003334.1:0-85133 GCA_029291075.1 Eudiplozoon nipponicum
TGAAGCTGATCACTACTTAGTGTTACTACACGAAAGCGTTAGCTCTAAGTAGCTGGTCATACCAAAATAGGCAGTGTAATGTCATGTGTGAGAAATACATTATAATGTAAAAATATATACATTAAAACAAAAGGTAACTGCATAAAAATATGTACACGAACATTGCCTCAGAGATGGCATAATACCAAAGAACTGTTCAAAAATGCTACACATTTGTTAGCTAAGAACAGCTGGTTATGCCACGGGAGACAAATACGAAAAATAACGTAAGGTTGAAAATTTTTTTTAGTTAATGTTAATGTTTAAAAAATCAATTACGCGTTATACAAAGCAGGATATTGAGATTGTGGGCAGACGGAGCCTGAAACGTGTGTAGAAGGTTGAACGCTCTCAGGATCAGGCGGTTCGATAAACGGTTTCAACCTGTCTATGCTTACTGATGTCGGTGTAGCGCGTTGCATAATGATGAAGTATTTTGGCTGTTTTAGTAAAATCGGGTAAGGACCGCGATACTTGGGTTGTAGTGGTGCAACAGCAGTATTGTTGCGAACGAGTGCTCTCTTGCAGCTGTGGAGCTGTGGGTGAACGAAGACTGGACGAGGCGTGTGTCTCGGCTGCTGTTCGGACATGTTACCGAAATGAAGTCGAAGGCGGGTAGCTTTGTTTTGTGGGTCATCTTGTGCCGGTAGTAGACGTGGGAGCTGACTAGGCAGGCGTAGATCCATGCCACACAAGAGTTGTGATGCAGACGTTTTAATGGATTCACGTGTACGGGAACGCATGGCAAGCAGAACTAAAGGTAGTGCATCGACCCAATTGCCATTAATGGACGAGGATGCTAAAGCTGCTTTGAGTTCCCTATGCATTCTCTCTACCATGCCATTAGCTTGGGAATGGTAGGCAGTCGTCTGGCGTAAGATGCATCCCATGTACCGCAAGGTGGTTTTGAAACGATCAGATGAGAAACAAGTGCCTCTGTCCGTGATGACCTCATTGGAACACCGTAATTGGATATCCATGCAGAGATAAAACCGTTAGTTACTTCGTCTGCAGAAATGGTGCCAAGGGGTAATGCCGCAGGCCACCGTGTAAATCTATCGATCATAGTTAGAAGGTAGCTGAAACCTTGAACCTTTGCCAGATGAACTACGTCGATGTGGACAATGGCTAGGCGAGAAGTAGATCGAAAATGTTGCAACTTAGAACGGGTGTGTCGTGTGATCTTGATTTTCTAACAAATAGCACACTCTGAGACCCATCGTTTAACATTCTGCCTAAGTCTGTGACCCCAGAAACGATCTGTAAGAAGTCGGACAGTCGCTTGGCTTCCTGGATGAGAAATTGAGTGAATTGAATCAAAAACGTTTCTCTGAAGACTGGTCGGCAGAACTGGCTTGGGCTGCGTACCCGTGAAGTAAACAATTTGTAAGCCTTCCCACAGACGGCATATGAACTTGGTTGGGTGACGGGCTATTGATCTTTGAATGTGAATGTCACCGCGTTGTTCAGTTCGCAGGAGAGTTGGCGTTAGTGCAGGTTCACTGAGTGCCACGGAGTTGACAGTGAATGGTGACGGCGAAGGTGGTTGTAGAGAGACGTCTGGCCTGGACAGGGCATCTGCAATGAAGTTCTGTTTGCCCTTGACGTGAAAGACGTCAAATTGCCATTCGCTTAGACGAGAAAGCTGTCTTTCCACTCTGGCAGGGTACTTGGCGATAGATGAAGTTGCGTTTCGAAGTGCGCTAACTAGTGGTGCATGATCTGTGAAAACAACAAATCTGCTACTGCCAATGATGCTGATAAAATGGCGCACTGCGTCGTGGATGGCGAGAAGTTCTCGGCCGAAAGTGTCGTACCTCGTTTCTACTGGTTGGAGAGTACGCGAGTAGAAACTGATAGGCTTCCGAACTCCGTCGATCTCTTGTTCCAAAGTGGCTCCAATAGCGAATTCAGAAGCATCTGTCGTGAGTAGAAATGGCTTTTCGAAATCTGGATGCGTTAGCATTGTGGCATTTGCTAACGAGTTGATGGCAAGTCGAAGTAATTCCTCGTCTTCGGATGACCAAACAATGATGGAATTCTTGCTAAGTCCTTTTCGGTTCCGCAGGTGCCTGCACAAAGGATAAAGTTGTTTTGAAAGGCCTGGAAAGAACTTGCGATAATAGTTTAGTACTCCCAGGATTTTCTGCAAATCGCTCAAAGTCCTTGGTGACTTGATATTCTTGATTGAATTCGTCTTTGACGGCAACGGTTGAATACCTTGGGCCGTGATACGATGCCCTAAGAAGTCGACGGATGAAGTTGCAATCTGCGTCTTGTCACAGTTGATCTTCAGTCCGTGGTTGGATAAGCGTGAGAGGACATTTCGTAGATGTTTCGCATGAGATTCTAGATCTGGACTGAATACCATAATGTCATCGAGATATGACATACAATAAGCAGAGTCGTCGCGAAGTATGTTGTCTATGAATCTTTGAAATGTCTGAGTAGCACACTTGAGTCCAAAAGGCATGTAAATATATTCAAAAAGGCCAAATGGGTGATGACTGCAGTTTTTTCGATATCCTCTGGTGCTACCGGTATGTGATGGTACGCTTGTCTGAGGTCAATCACTGAGAAGAAATTGCTGCCGTTGAGTTTTCAAGTAAAGTGTTGATATTTGGAATAGGATATGCATCAGATTTTGTCACTGAATTTAGCTTACGGTAGTCTCCACAGGCTCTGTTTGATCCGTTTGATTTTGAGACTAAGTGCAGTGGTGACGCCCATGAACTTTTCGATGGTCTGATGATTCCCTCTTCAAAAAGCCTTGAGAATTCTTCTTGGGCAGCTTTTAGCTTAGCAGGAGCCAGTGGTCGCTTCTTGAGTGCAATAGGTTGTCCTTCTGTGACGATATGATGCATCGTGTTGGAGACTCGTAGCTCTGACTTGTTAAGATCGAAAAGCGATTTGTATTTTCGAAGAACTGCTGATATCTCTGCTGAATGATGCACTGGGGTTGGCTGAATGACCTGTAACTCCAAACGCTCGGAGGCAAGTGTCCAAAAATTTTGCTCAAGTCCTGTGGAGGGGTCGATGATCTTTTGATTGGCAAGATCAACAATGAGCCGAAATTTTAGAAGGAAATCAAGGCCTATTATATTATGTGAGACCTTGGCAATGATGAAGTTGTGGGAAAATTCACGTCGTAGACCTATGTTGAGTGTGCGGTGTTGGCAGCCATAAGTTGGTATGGGCTCGCCTGTAGCTGTTGCGAGAAGAACGCCTAGCGACATCTCGACCATTGAATCACCTTTGGGATCTGAGACTGCCGCACCTGTGTCTACGATGTACTCTTCGCCAGTTTTGAAATCAAGAAGGTGCAGAGGTTCGTTTGGCTGTTTGGCCGGGTCATGCAAACAAGTAGGCTGGTGATTGCGACCGGCATTGTCTCTTTGGTTCTCTATGTGAAAATTTCGGCGTGGACGAAAAGTGTCGACAGGGATGTCGGATTGTAGTTGGCTTCTTCCCTGTAGCGCCGTTGATGCCGTTGATGTGCAGAAAGTACGGTCTTCTACTTCCTGCGCCAGACGTTCCCCGATACTGATGCACTCTTGTGCCTGCGGTCTGTTGTCCTCTCCGTCAGCTGTGGAAATTGACACTCATTCGGAAATTCTTTGGAACGACAAAGACAAACTTGGCAAGCATAAAAAAACTTCTGGTGGTTATAACACCAGTTCTTTGGGGCATATTTATTAAAGGATTGCGGAGATCTCGATCGCCGCCTATCATTATAATTTGACTTGGAAACGAATTTTGGTCGAGCATTTACTTGATTTAGCTCGGATTTGGTAATGGCCAATCCTTCTAGAACTTTGGCCATGTTCGCCACTGTTCTCTCTAAAGAGGAGATTCTATCATCTTGCAGGGGTGAAGAAAAGGATTATGGATTCACTTTGGGTTCCAAACCCTATATTCTAACTCACATCTCTCAGATAAGTCATCTATAGAGAGAGTGTTGGGGAGCTGTCTGGCAAAGAGTTTTAATGTTTGGGGAAGATTGTAAATAAAAACAACCTTAGCCTCATGGTCAGAAATGTTGGTTTTATACCAACGTTTCCGTAATTCCCTCAGTATTTCTATGGGGCCAAGATTTGGCATATCTAACTACGCATATTTGTTTATTATCTGCTCAGTTTCCGTGGGTCCAAGCAAGGATTCTACCTCGTTTTGTAGGCCCAAAATGGGATTAGGTAGTTTCCTAATGGCCTCAAGCTTAGGATAAATCCGTCGCTGCAATTCAGAAGGTAGTTTAGCAAAAACCTTTGACAGTTTTTGATGACTGTCATAATCAGGAAACGGGGAGAAAGTGGAGTCTACGCGCATAAAGAATAGTTCACTATCTCCATCTTAAACAGGAACATCAATATCTAAAATTGGACCTGACATTTTAACAATCTTACGGGATCTTAAAAGCATAAATTTATAAGCAATATGAAAATATATAAATATACTTTAACGAAACGCTTACCCACAAACAGCTTCCACAGTTGAATGAGCGCAGAACAAAAAAGTCACTGTTTCCAAAAATCCGAAATTGAGCCTGTCGAGTACGTACGGTGCCGTTTCGTACGTAGGAAAGATAAACTGAGGCCCCGTTGGTCTTTGATGTCAATGTATTATTATAATTATCCCCAAAAGAAAATTCAACACAAATCCACGAATAGATATACCCAACAAAATTCCCAGAAGACCACGATCACGGTAGACTAAACGCAAATCTTAATCGATTTTTATCCCAAATAGATGAAAAAGGAAGTCAATTTAATTTATACCAAAAAAATCAGAACAATAATCAATATCCTGGCGCGGTCGCCAATTTTGTAAACGCCCCGGCTTCAAGTAAATGCCGTACGACGTTACAAACTCGGTTAAGGTGCTCTGAATAGAGATTAGTTACTGATAGGGGGCCCTTAAGAGGGCCTGGTCGTGCGTTCTCCTGAAGTCTTCAGAGAGAGAAGATGTCCTAGAGCCTTGGGTGGACTCTGGTTGAGCTGTAGTCACGATGTGGATATCGTCGTGATGGTTCTGCAATTAATTGGCTCGTCTCGCTGGTTATACCGTAACAAGATAAGTCACGGATGTAGCTAATTGTTGGTGAAACTATCAAATCACCAGCGTAGGTATTGACAGCCGACAGAACGCACACGCGTGACGGAAGGCAGCATGCAATTGCAACAACTGACTTGCATGGTAAATTGCCGTGCTTAAATAGCATGCCATGCCTACTTGCACACTATTGGTTAAACGGCAAGTTTCGCTTTTTTCTCATTGGTGCAACGTAAATAAAATTTAATTTAATTTACGCAATATGTTGGCCATTAATTTGTGTCGTTAAAGTATTATCATAATCAAAATTAAAAATATCAGCAGTGTTGTAGACTTTTTCTATTTCAGTAGATAAAAATTTAAAAGACATCTTAGATGGAGGCGTTTCTCTAAGCCTCTTTGGCAATTGATTGTAAATTTTGTAAATTTTCGAAAAAGAGAATAACTTGCTCGCAACATACCCCACCAAAGGAGGAAATATTGCCAAATGTCCAGATCTAGTGCCAACATCATGACTCTTTCTTATTGGATTCATATAGGCACCAGGCCACTAGTTCAAATGGAAAACTTTTATGCAATAGCACATCTCCGAAACCAAAAAGTTTGCAGTGATGTAAACTGTGATCTAGTGGCGTATATACTGCAGGAGATAGGACTAATTCTATCTTATTGGACAAACCCTTTGTTAAGGATTCCAAGTAGCGGCAGCATATTCTAGTATCGGTCTAATCCATTTTATAAACATTTTAAATTTTATTTCATTCGATAATATATTTCTATTTATTAGTGCCCATCTGTTCTTGGAACTGCCTACTATCCCTTCAATATGTCTCTCAGCAGAAGCCGTACAATGAATAGTTATGATTAAATCCTTAATTTCTTGCATAAGTTTAATCTCAAAAACATCATTAATCTCAGCATCATGAAAATAAACATAATTAAATTCTGTTCTGTTACCTATTTTTAAAGCTCTCGTCTTTTTACTGTTTATTCTCAGCCCTAGTGTTAACAAGTATCTACTTAAATCATACAAATCTAGTGTCACATTATTTTTGGAGAATTAGACATTTTTTGGATCAATTGGAAAGATTATTTTTAAATCATCAGCAAATTTGCAAACTCGACCGTTAAGGATCTTAGTTTCTAAATGTGCAAATACGATTTTAAATAAAATTTGCCCCAAACTTGATCCCTGTGGAACTCCACTCGTTACTCGTTTCGATTTTGATATCAAATCGTTTATTTGAATACTCATTCTTCGATTATATAAATAGTATTTAAGTAATCTAAAAATATTCGGATCAATATTCAACAAACTAATCGCATTCAAAATAGCATCAAAATATATAGAGTCAAAAGCTTTTGAGATATCTATAAATACAATTAATGCATCTAACTTTTTCTCATCTATAATTATCACGAAACACACATAATGCTCTGTTGTCGTTTTGTCCTCTTCATTTACTATTTACGCCGACTTCTCGACTTGTGTTTACCACGTTGTGTCATATTGTCGCATAGTCTTCAGTCACGTCAATCCCCTTGTTGCTGCACATCCAGCCATACGTAATCGATCATCTATTAATAGGATTTCTACGTGTGCTAGCTACCTCGGTGTTGCCGCATATCTTCAAAAAGACAAGTTTAGGCTTTCGAACAGCAACTAACACATCCTGCGTCGATAATTCTTCTTAAGGACCACCAGCCAACAAACGCGAGGACAGTGCAAGTGTCTAGAAGGACTTCTAGACGCCCTCACGCTGCAAACATTCATAAAAGTTCACGGCATTTGCTGGTGAACGCTTTGCTGAAACTGTTAATAGCCACCCACAGCACTTGCTTTCCGATTCCAAATTTGTCTTCTTAGTAATGATGGACGGTATATACTTCCAGCCGGGCCGTTACATAGGCAACAAACAGGTCAAAGTTATTTACATGTAAATTACATTTGTAAACGCTCCAGCTTCAAGTAAATGCCGTACGACGTTACAAACTCGGTTAAAGTGCCATAAAATAAAGAGTTATGTACTGTTAGGGGGCCCTTAACAGGGCCGGTCTTGCGTTCTCTGGCAAATGCCGAGAAAATCCGTAAGTGTGAAGACGTCCAGAAGTACTCCTAAACTCTAGTGACCAGTTCGGGTTGACTTGGGTTCCGGTTCCTTCTGTTGTGACGTTGTAATTCCGATGGGGTAACTTCGTTGAAGTTCTGCAGTAATTGGCTCGTCTCTCTAGTTGTACAGCAACAAGATTGGCGTTACTGATGTTGCCAATGTTGGTGAAGTCCATCCAATAATCAGTGTAGGTGATGACAGCAGACTGCACGCACACGTAACGCACAGCAGAAGGCAAACGCGACAGCTGAACTGCATGGTAAATTTACCGTACTTAAATAGCCATGTCAAAGGAATATATGTCTACTTGCACACTATTGGTGAACGACAAGTTTCGCTTCTTTCTCAATGGTGCAGCGTAAATCGAATTGAATTTAATTTACGCAATAAGTCGGCAATTTATATGTGTCGTTACACATTTTATTTATAAAGGTGCAGGTTGTAGAGGCCCTTTGGTCACTACCATAAGAGAGCCTCTGTGATGCCAGGCCCGGAAAATCCATATATGCGGTAGTATTATCTAATTTGGAACACTTAAGTTCTTCTAAACTATCTTTTAAGCTACAATCCTTAAGTCCACTTGCTAACTGCTCTGTATCCTCAATATTTAATAACCAGCCATAATATTATTAAATTGTAAAACGCGGCTCCGCTTTACAACCCAACGAAGTTCGATTTTGACAAACACAGCGCTATTTAAGGTCAAATAATCCAACTCTGTTCTTACACAATATTTCTCTTAACTGTGATTCTAGAAACAATCCCTGTTAGTTTCAAGCAGTTTTAATTGAGATTTCTTGAACTGCAATTTTATTTGTAATTAATAGGGTTGTTTATTAAATATACACACTCGCGCACCAGACGCATGGAACATGCGGTGGATTATTGTGTCACAGTGGCTTTATTTCGCTCAGTTAGATAATTCGTACTTTATGCAAGGGATTTACTGTTCACATTTAACTACGCCTATCCGAATTTCAGAGAACAATGGATTATTATAATGACATAAGTTAAAAACATAGCAAACAGTGAACTAATTATTTGTGAATTTCTATCATTGAAGTTTTTACACGAATTTCATCCATTTATTTTAAGTGACAACTTTTAACAGTGACTATGTTCATATCATCATGTATTTTCAATCGGTTGTATATATTCATTTCAATTCAGATATTTGTGAAAGAACAATTACTTGTGTGCAAATTTTCTACTTTATAAACAGCGTTCATTTTGCTACCATCTAGTACATGGACAATTTTGTTTAACTGTGACTTGTGCAGAAGACATTCTTCTTTGTGAACAATGTTCTTATTTTTTGCCGTCTAGAGTACGGACAATTTAGTTTGACTGTGACTGGTGTTTAAGACATTCATTCGTGTTAAAATTTAATTTTATTGCCATCTAGAGCATGGTCAATTTGGATTACTTATGATTCCACACGCGGTGTTTTTTACAATACATATGTGATCATTCGCATTGGTCTTCTCTCAGCACCCATCGGGAAAATGCCGGGGATTAATCATGTGCACGGATCTCCACAGCCGCTACCAAACTAATGAAAGGAATAATAAATCTCGCAAAAGTTCCCTACATAAATAGTGCCCCGGTTCGTCGAACTCACAGCCGGCAAGGAATTAATAAACATCTAGATTTTGAGAAATTCATGCACTTTGGATGAATGCCACAAAGGAATGTAAATTCTAAGACAGATATCACAGAAAAACACCCTCTCGAGATAACAATGCTCGAAGACAGCTGCACGATGACGGGTGAGGACGATGTTACACTGCCATCTATTCTCGACAACACTCACACACATAAGATGACGTCCAGTTCAGGAAATGCAGGAAGCCCGGTGGTGAGCCCAGCAACAGGCCGCACCAACACCTGGACACAGTATAAAATATGCCAATTCGATCCAGACTACCTTTACGAGTGGGTCGAAGATATTACTTTATTGGCCAAGGTGTCCAATATAACAGACGGGGGCTATATATTTTTGAGGGCTTGGGAGACGATCCCAATGTCTTTCAGACGCGGACTCAAAGATATACTGCATCAATACACTGAGGGAACATGTGCGCAGCCATGGCAGAACCTGCAACGCGCCGTCAAGCAGCGTTTGACACCAGATCGAGAAGACAGGCTTACAGAATTAATGAGCCAGATGTCCCTAGGTAGCCGCACACCTTCTGAGCTATTTAGAGAGATGGAACAGAAAGTCTTGGAATTCAACCTGCCTAAGGAAATCGTAATGCAACTTTTCATACAGAATCTCCCGCCGGCACTACAAGAGATGGCCACGTTCCTGCGCGAATCCCTCGAAGTACAAGACGACGTTCTGCCGGCACGTCTAGACAAGTGGTGGAAAAACACCACTACAGCTCACCTGCCCAAGAGAAAGGCCACATCACCTCAAGACGGTTCGAATCACAATACACCGCATTATCAGCCGGAACAAATGTCACGAATGAACGCCTCATCAGCCTGCTCGAGAACCTCACCGTCAGGCCAAATTTGGCCTCAGTAGATGCCGTCCATAATAGACGCGATCAGAGCAGGCGTGACCACCGTCGACCACCGTCTCGAAATGGTGCCAGGAGGTCGACGTCGAGAGACCGGGCCACGGTGCCACAGTTGCCAGCGGAGTGGTGTCCGAATCACCGAGGCTATGGCCACTCCAAACGTTATTGCCTCAGAAACGGCTGCACATTCCCGCGAACAGACGCGACGTTCAAGTGGGCGCGGTCACCATCAACAACTCAGGAGGATCCGCCCATGGAAGATTCGGAAAACTGCTGGGGTCAGCCTCCTTGGCGGCAGTAGAGGCTGAGCAATCCAAGATCGTTGGCCGCTCCACGTCTGATGACTCGAAGCACGTTGCTTTTGCGGTAGAGCGCAATCAAACTATTGTATTTACAGCGACGGCTCCAGTCAATTCATGCTTCAAACGCCCAAATGCCAGCAACCAGTCTCATCGTCAGTTGCCACTATCAACATATTTTCTCATCCGTGACGCAACCTCTGGCGAATTATTTCTCATAGACACTGGATCAGATGTGAGCTTACTACGTCACAATTATTTCGAACCCACCCACCCAGTCGACACCAGCAGTCTGACATGCGCCAATGGTTCCAACATAGCGACGTTTGGGGTACGAGTACACACAATCTCGTTCTCCAACTCAAAAAGATGTTTCAATTATCCTTTCATCATCGCCAACACGACAAGAAACATCATTGGACGTGACTTTCTCGAACACTTCGACCTGACCATTCGTCCAAGAACACGAGAGATACGCACTGCAGACAATCAGTTGCTTACATCAGCGTTAAAACATACGACTCGCGCCGAAGCAGTCTCATCTATACAGCTTATTCCTCCAGTTCCTCATGTAGCGCAACTGGACGATGTTCTGAAACGTCATGAAGAAATTTTCAAACCTATCTACTTCATGCCCGATCTCAAGAGGAAGCGTGCCATCACAGCCCATCGTATCATCTTGTCGAAACCACTTCCTCATCCTCCACGAGCACGTCCATTGGCACCACACAAACATAAGGCCGCCGAGCAAGAATTCGCCATGCTACGTCAAAAAGGCATCTGTACACGATCCAGCTCACCTTTTGCGTCGCCTGTGGTAGTAGTACCAAAGAGTGAACCAGAAACATTCAGGGTGTGCGGGGATTATCGTATTCTCAATTCTTGCACACAGTCTGATTCGTACATCCTGCCAAATACAGCTGACCTACTCAGATCTGCTATTGGTCATGCTGTGTATTCAAAACTTGACCTAGTGAAAGCCTACTATCAAGTACCGATGGACAAAGACTCCGTATCATATACTGCACTCAGATTCACCGGAGGTGGCACCCACGAATATCAGTATATGCCGTTCGGTCTCAAGAATGCCTCGCAAACATTCCAACACGTTATGGGCAAAATACTAGATGGTCTACCATTTGTAATTCCCTAATTAGACGACATCCTGGTATTCTCCAACTCAATATCCGAGCATATACAACATATTGAGATCGTGCTCACACGTCTAACAGACTATGGCCTCCGACTTCATGGCAACAAATGTGTCTTTGCACAGAAATCAATTGAATTCCTCGGTTATCAAATTTCCGAAGAAGGCATGACACCAATACCTACTAAGGTTCGTGCTATACAAGATCTACAGCCTCCAACCACCATTCGAGAATTACGACGATTCCTGGGCAAGATGAACTACTATTCTAGATTTGTACACTGCCTTGCCAAGATTCTGGGACCTCTTCATAAATATCTCGTGCCAGAAAGCCGTTTTGTCAAGAAATCACAACTGATTCAGCTCAACGTGGACGACAGGCAGGCTTACGAGGATGCCAAAAGGCCCTATGCAAAGCAAACATACTACATTCCACGGATTGGTCTCAACCTTTTAAATTGATAACTGACGCATCCTACGCTGCCATAGGCGCAGTACTTCAACAATCCATCAATGGCATACACCAACCTATCGCTTTCTATTCGCAAAAACTACAACCTCGTGAGACGCGATATGATACATTAGGAAAAGAGTTACTCGCAATCTACTGGTCGATCCTACACTTCCACACCTATCTGGGTGGCCGAAAGTTCAAGATCTACACAGACCATCTTCGTCCACTGCCGATGCTAAGAGGAAAGAACGAGTATTTATATTCATGACGTGTCAACTCACAACTTACACGAATACACGAGTATAAATATGAAGCCACTCATGTCAGAGGAACAGAAAATGTGGTCGCAGACTCCCTAAGCCGTTCTGCAGATCTTTGTGCCTCAATATTGTGTCCTTCACCTATAAGCACTCAGGAATTGCAAGCATCTCAGCAAGATGATCCATCACTTCGGACATTTGATGTCAATCGACTGAAAACACTTGATTATAATGGAACTCTGCTGCAGTGTGAAATAACTGGCATGGGCCCTCGGCCGTTTATACCTGAAAAACTCCGTCACAAGGTATTCGAAGTCTACCATTCAATGAGCCACCCATCTGGCGAAGCATCAGTGTAAATTCTATCCAGAACGTATTTTTGGCCTGGCATGCGGTGAGATATCAAGATGTGGTCAAAACAATGTCTAGAATGTCAGAAATGCAAAGTGACGAGACACACCAAAACGGCGCCACAAGTCATTCAAGTGCCCAAAGTCCGGTTTACGCACATACACGTTGATCTGGTAACCTTACCTGCCGTGAACAATATGCGATATCTACTGTCAATACGGGATCGCACCACTCGATGGTATGAGGCCATACCACTGCCAGACATGAAGCAAGAAACTGTCAGTTATGCTTTAGAGCTCAATTGGTTCGCTCGGTTTGGTGCTCCAGCTGAAGTGACAACCGATCGTGGCGCACAGTTCCTCGGCAAAGAGTTCGCAGCTCTACTGCAATACTATGGTGTCAAGCACTCCGTGACCGCGGCTCGCAATCCGAGAGCAAATGGTTTCGTCGAAAGGCCACACCGAGAACTGAAAGCGGCGCTCAAGGCTAGCCCAGAAGAAAATTGGCTTGCGGCTTTACCGAAAGTACTCCTATCAATGCGTACAAGACCTCGTGAGCCGATCAAATGTAGTTCCGCTGAAATGGTATTTGGCGAATGTCTACGGCTGCCTGGCGAACTAGACCGATCACGCTCTGAAACTGCAATAACGATGAACGATCCGGCATTTCTGTTTCCACTTCGCAGTTATCTGCAATATAACGCTCAGAATCGGCCGATCTGTCCTACACGTCAGCAACATGGTCCAATTTATAAACGCAAAGATCTTGATAGCTGCAAATGGTTCTTCGTCAACAACGATATGGATAACAGGATTCTAGCCCAACCAAAGCGCGGTCCTTATCGTGTGTTAGATCGACGTCAGAATTACATCATTTTGGAGATTAATGGCAAAGCTGAAGCGGTCTCCAAACCCAGACTATCTCCGGCCGACGTTGATCCAGATGACCGGCTGCTCCGCGATGTTGACCTATCAGGCGGTGTAGAAACGATAACGCCACCCGCAGTCAGTCTTGCTGATAACGGACTGACGCCCGACATCTCATGAACAACCGAGCCAACTGACGCCGTCACGCCGCCACGAGATATAGAGGAACCAGAATCAGTGTTGACAGAGCCAAAATCAGTCGTTACAGGGTATGACAGAGCAATAACACCTCCTGTAAGGTTAGCCCCCTTCATTGTGTACTAATTTTCATTGTCGGGGGGATGTATGTAACACGCGGCTCCGCGTTACAACCCAACGATGTCGATTTTGACAAATATGGTGCTCCTTAAGGTCAAATAATCTAAATCGGTTCTTACACAATATTTTTCTTAACTGTGATTTGAGAAACAATCTTTGTTATTTTCAAGCAGTTTTAATTGAGATTTCTTGAACTGCAATTTTACTTGTAATAAATAGGGTTGTTTATTAAATATACTCACCCGTGCACAAAACGCATGGAACATGTGGTGGATTATTGTGTCACAGTGGATTTATTTCGCTCAGTTGGATTATTCGCAGCTTACGCGAGGGATTTACTGTTCACATTTAACTATGCCTATCTGAATTTCAGAGAACAATGTATTATTATAATGACATAAGTTAAAAACATAGCAAACAGTGAACTAATTATTTGTTAATTTCTATCATTGGGTCTTTACACGAATTTCATCCATTTATTTTCAGTGACAACTTTTAATAATGACTATGTTCATATCATCATGTATTTTCAATCGGTTGCATATATTCATTTTAATTCAGATATTTGTGAAAGAACAATTACTTGTGTGCAAAATATGCTACTTTATAAACAGCGTTCATTTTGCTACCATCTAGTACATGGACAATTTTGTTTAACTGTGACTTGTGCAGAAGACATTCATCTTTGTGAACAATGGTCTTATTTTTTGCCGTCTAGAGTACGGAAAATTTAGTTTGACTGTGACTGGTGTTTAAGACATTCGTTTGTGTTAAAATTTAATTTTATTGCCATCTAGAGCAGGGTCAATTTGGATTACTTATGATTCCACACGCGGTGTTTTTTACAATACATATGTGATCATTCGCATTGGTCTTCTTTCATCACCCATCGGGAAAAGGCCGGGGATTAATCATGTGCACGGATCTCCACAGCCGCTACCATACTAATGTAGTACATAATTAAATTCGCAAAAGTCCCCTACAAAATTAATTGCAATTTATATATTGTATTATTTAAGCTTACGAGGATACGCTGATATTCACTGTTTACAGAACAGGACGAGGGTTAACCTTAAAACAAATATCCACGTCAATTACCTGAAACAAATATGTTGTTCTTTTCGCTGATAATTAATCAGAACAATATATAAGTATATTACAATAATTTATTAGCCAATTTATCGTAGATGGAACCACGCAGTGTTCCGCTTGTGCGCTTCGGCAACTCAGAAAAAACTCTCTTTTCACCTTCGACAAGACAAGTCAAAAACTTCGACAATATGAACAAAAGAACTTCCGAAAAAATTTACAATATTTTTTCAAAAAATACAGTATTGTTTTACGAAACCAGCGATAAAATCAAATGTCCAAAAATAAAAATTGATTTATTTTTATATGAGTGTAACGACACAAATTAATTGCCGACATATTGCGTAAATTAAATTCAATTTTATTTACGTTGCACCAATGAGAAAAAAGCGAAACTTTCCGTTAACCAATAGTGTGCAAGTAGACATATATTACTATGGCATGGCTATTTACCATGCAGTCAGTTGTCGCATTTGCCTTCTGCTTTGCGGTACGTGTGCGTGCTGTCGGCTGTCATTACCTACGCTGGTTATTGAATATGTTTCGCCAACAATTGGCAACATCCGTGACTCATCTTGTTGCGGAACAACCAGCGAGACGAGCCAATTAATGCAGAACTTCAACGAAGTTTTCCACATCGAGATTACAACGCAACAACAGAAGGAACCACAGCCAGAGTCAACCCAAGGCTCTAGGACATCTTCACACTCGGCATTTGCCGGAGAACGCACGACGGGCCCTGTTAAGGGCCCCCTATCAGAACAGTAACTCTATCCATAGCACCTTAACCGAGTTTGTAACGTCGTACGGCAATTACTTGAAGCCGGGGCATTTACAGGAGTTAATTGGTGTCAAATAACTAAATTAAACTCCACAAGGTTGCATGTGATTGGTTTATTGATTTGGCGCCTTTTTATTCATTCGGTGTCTGGCAATTAGGTGTTATGATTTATTTAGAATAAATTCATATGATACGGTAATATAATTTGACCCGTTACACAATTATTGTTTGATTGTTTTCGTAGCCAACGCGGCTTCTTTGATTTATCATAATATCGTAAGTTGCTGAAAATTGTTTGTTATCTATTTGAAACCTTCAAATTGACAATTTATGAAATCAATATTCACATTTATATAATATATGTGTATATGATTGCTTGTATTTACTATCTCTATTTTATATTTTTCTTTAACATATAATAATTATTAATGTGCATGTTGATAAACTCGACAAATAAAATTTGGCATTATTTCTTTGTTTTCAAATCACATATGACCTTTCAAATAATATGTTATGGTGAAAAATATATACATCAGGAGGGATCAATATTCTGTTAAATGTATACAATAAATTTTAAATTGCGTATAATTCAAATACGGTAGTAAATTAATTAAGATGTACGATATTATGTAGATTATTGAGTCTTTCATTCAATATATACATGAATTAATTGGTTATGAACACACGCATAATGCGTTGTTTTAATAGAATACAATCTTCTCTTTAGAGGTGTTAAATCCAAAATTAGCTTACTGGTGTTTACGATGGAATATTATTATACAGTAGCAGTCTCGTAAGTCATAATTATTACATTGATACAGACGGTAGTTTGCTATTATATATAATGCTGAAGACCGGCCCAATGTTTCACAACCATTCTTTGTACACCTATCCTATTCGATAAACGTTTTTCATTGGATTCCAAGTAGCGGCCGCGTATTTCAACTCGGACTGATCCAAATAATATTAGTTTTAGTTGTATATTATGTGGTAGTATGTTTCTTTTTATTAACACGACCAACTGTTCTTTTAATATTTTTCTCAGCAAAAGTTGTACCCTGAATGGTTTTATCTGGATTATTGTTTTACTGTTAGGTTTAAACTCCACAACACTAACGACAGAATCATGTAAGTAAACAAAGTTAACTTCCTTTATATGACTGACTTTTAACGCTTGTTTTTTTTCAAAATAATACTCAGCCGAAGCATTAAATACCTACTGTAGGCATAAATATGTAGTGCCATGTTATCATTAGAAAAGTCAATGTTTCTTGGATTAATTGGGATGACTTATCAAATTTGTATATTTGACCACTAAAAACCTTATTCTGAAAATTTGCAAAGTTGATTTTAACTAGTAGCGTAATTAAGCTATATCCTTGCCATGCTACAATTCTAACTTTAGAAATCTTGCAATTGTGTATTCGATGTTGCACACCTAGCATCAAATTCGTTCAATTAGGACCCGAAGAATAATGATTATATACACACATTTGTCAGTAAAAGACTGATCATTGTTAAATGTATAAAAGCAATTCATCCAATAAACCTATATATTCCTTATTAGAAAGTCTCCTTGAAGTCTGTTACTCTAACCACTGTGCCACTCTCCGGAGTTTATAATACCAAATGTTTGTATATAACAGGATGTGCTTTCATTACAATCACAATTTTGATTTAAATAAGTGTTTTCACCGCCCGCACAACAAATGTTCGTTCAATTATATGCATTAATGAGTTATAAAGTGATTAGCAATTGTTTACCGATAGTAACAACGATTAGGCCGGTACAAATTTGTAAAGGAAAGTGCTTTTTAGCAGTGTCTCGTGCATGATGAGTTTCCACTAATGACGTAACCGATCTACTAGATGAATTGCCTTCAATAAAATATATAATTCTTGGTTTATACTGGCATATATAAGTAATTAATGGGTCAGGTGCTTATATAAAGATCGCAACTTTGATTATAGAAATTGTTACGACCGACCTCGCAACCAATGTTCTTCTCAGTATATAAATGCTAATTTCAATACCACTTCCCCATTTTGTGTGGTGTTTGTTCAGTAATGACAGATTAAGGACCATCAGACACAACTTTTTGGTCTAAATGGATGCCATATGAGCTCCACCTGAAAAGAAAAAGACTAACCAAGTTACATTGGCTAGTGTATAACTGAAAATGATATGTAGTGTGCGACAGGATTGCTCAGTGATTAGAGCACCTAATTCCGAAGCACACCTGCCTAGGTTCGAGCCCTGTCCACAGCAAAATCTGGCCAGTTTATGATGAGTTCCCAATAAGGACGAAACCGGTCTACTGGATAAATTGAATTTTCTACATTATACAATTCTTAGTTTATACTGACATGCAAGTAATTAATGGGTCAGGTATTATTTCAAGATCGTAACCTTGATAATAGTAATTACTTGCATCTCATCAGTAGGAGCGGGTGTTACGCCTTATGAACAATATGTATTATACCGTTCAATTGTCCCACATTCTTCACCAAAATATATAGTGGATATGGGCGTAAATATCGGATTCTACTGATGAGTCGTCAGTATGCACGAAATGACTTTGCATAGGAGATTATATCTTCTGTGCATGCTGATTTTGTTTCAACATTCTGGCCATATTTGAAATAATTTGTTTTTTATTGATTTTTCTCCCAGTATATCTGTTATGCAACAAATGTTTTTAAAATTTTGATGAACAAATTTTGTTTGTATTTTTTAACGGAAGCATTACTTACAAGATCATGGATGGTCAAAACCATGGTAGATTTTACATAATCTCATTTCCTTCTTTAGCCCAGAATAAGATCATAACATTAAATCATAAAGACCCAACTCTCGATGGCAACTGAAAACTATTAAACACCAAAAATAGCAAGCTTGCTTCTTTAGTTTCGTTTGCTAAACTTGTGAGATATATTGCAACTGATGAAGGCTAATGATAAGTTTAGCCGAAATATTTTGGCAAAAGAAAACTACTGGAACAATGAAAGCTGCTTTAGTCAAAACGCAGATCTGGTAGTTCTGTTGTAAATCGGCCTGAACATTTTACAGATCGAGACTGATTCTTTATCATATGAGTCAAAACGTTATATTATCAATAAGCTCAAATTGCAAGCAAAATCAAGCAGACCACGGGCCACTTGTCATCACATTTAACAACAGAGTTTATCATAAATTTATTGTCTCGCTCATGAAGCATTAAAAATGCAGCATCAAGTCAATGTGTTACGAGATGAGTCACTTATGAAAATACTTTCTGGAGATTCGAGCATTGAATATAGAGTTATAATATGGAACCTAGTGACTTCTGAACAATCTGACGAAATTGAGAATGTAGAAGATTGTTTTCTACGGTGAACTTTCTTCGCCATACAAGGGAAAATTAAAACGGGCCTATTTCCATTCTTTATGACGAAAACAAGCGGCTTTATTTTTTTCGATTTAAATAAAAGAAAATCTTCATGATATCCATACATTTCGAATTCGCTCGTCTTACTTTACGATAATTTCAATGCAAACGACTTTGTCAAAAATAATGATAATTTATTAATATCCACTTTTTCGGTTCTCTAAGTTAATCTCGATTTACAATGGATTTCCTACAGAATCATGTCACGTAGAAATGACTACATTTTAAATAAATCATCTATATTTACCTCACAGTCTATCTCAATTACGAACCCTTTTCTGCAAAATCACCGAATTTCCAATTGATTACTTACATAGTAAGCACTTTTTCCAGAGATTTTCTTAAGTATTCAAATGAAAATAGTATGTCCAGATTTAAACCAAGCGAATAAATTTCGCATAGGTACGAATGTATATATTATAAGCCGATATGCAGCCATTGTATAATGCTACATTAAGGCAAACCGTCTTTGGAATGATCTTCTCTTCGCGACAACACTTACGGGAAGCGTAAATTTTTCCTTTCGCGCCCGTAGTACACTGATTTTAACATGAATTTTTCTGTCCACTACGCAGACTTTTCGGGTAGATATGTCTTTTTAGACTTTGGCAACATCTAGAAAGAACATGTCCTTAATAATGAATTGCAACAAAATACAAGAATAGATTTCCATCGAAAGCCTTGCAACCCTTCATAATAATCTTCCATCTGAAGAAATTATTATGCAACGTGACAGAACCTTTTTAAGCAGAGTCAACCCATCACCGGGTACCCACAACTGAACAATCACACTAGATGCAGTATTAACCTATGCGTAAACGGCACGTATATTTATCCCAAAGCAAATCTACCCTTAAAAACTGTGCCTAAATTAGCTGCATCCATAGAGACTTAACCTAATACTATTAAATGAGTGAAACCAAAACATTAGCTTTAATGAAATCATAATAAATTAACCACAAAGCTTACTGAAATAACACACGAAACCCAACCAATCAGATTACTATAACAATAAATAAAACAGAACCGAAAGTAACTTAACATAGTTTTTCGATAATTGGGTTAATCAGATATACTCATCAACTAGCCTAAGGACAATAGGAACCTTTTGGGAAGGTGGTAAAATCTGGAAATACGCCACAAAAATATGTAAGACATCAAACAATAACAAATTGAACTTGAGTTTACAAGCTTTAGTCAATAACTTTAGTGACCGACTTTGTGACTCCAAGTTTGCGCCCCTCCGAGTATGTAAATACTCTTTAGTTTAAGTGTTTGGAATGGCCCATCGTGGTAGCCATCTAAAACTGGTCAGCTGAACCCCTCATACAAATTTAATTACGTTCAATTTCTCATCATCATTATCCTCACCTCGACGAAACGGCACCCATGTCAATGCCATGAAAGGCTACACAAATGTGGTTATAAACACCTGACCTTTTATGCACATACATTTGTCAGTATAAATTAAGTATTGTAAAGTGCGGAAAAGGCAACTCATCCGGTAGACCGGTTTCTTCCTTGCTGGGAACTCATCACGTACTATCCAGATTTTGCAGCAGACAGGGCTCGAACCAGAGCATGTCTGCTTCGGAATCTGGTGCTCTAACCATTGAGCCACCCTGCCGCACACTACACACTTCAGTTATATAAAAAATTTTCTTGGTTAGACTTTCCTTTAGGTGGAGCCTATATAGCATACATTAAGACCTAAAGTTCCAACTATACATTCCCAATCTGTCATTATAGAACAGATACCACACTACATGTGGAATTAGTGTTAAAATGAGCGTTTATATAATTAAACGAACATTGGTTGCGCGGGTGGTGATAACAATTATTATAATCAAGGTTGCGGTCTTGATATAAACACCTGATCCATTATGTACATACATTTGTCAGTATAAAATAAGAATTGTATAGTGTGGGAACGAAACTAATCTATTGGATGAATTTCCTTTTCCACACTATACAATACTTAGTTTATACTGAAAATATATATACATAATTGGTCAGGTGTTTATATCAAGATCATAAACTTCATTAAAATTAATTATTATCACCAACCACATAACGAATGTTTGTTTAACTATATAAATGTGGTTATAGTTGGCAATTTCAGAAGTATATGCTCAAGTTCAATATTACAACCATTATTAATTTAGCTTGGAAATTATCACGAGCTCGAATCGAATAAATAATATGTTTCTCGGTTTTTTGATTCATGAATGAAATAATATCGATCTCATGTAGGATAAATAGCTTGTGAAAGTTATTTGTATAAAATTAGAACCTGGGGAATTTAGGAGCCAATGTACAACCTGCGCTCGTCCTAAGAAAGGACACAGAACAAAAATATGTAAAACCCGAAGCCCAGCACAAACGACCAACAAAGAAGAGTAACATGAAATTATAAGAAGAATGTGCCACAAATTAATAAAATAATTTTTTGCAAACAATATTTGTTTAAGCACCCAGTGGAAATTTAAACATACAAATAAATTATTTTATTTTAATATGTCAAGCTACTGACTTGCGTAGGGGCACGGTTCATTTACATTAGCTTCAATCCTCGATTCAGTAAAACTAAACTGCATCTAAATGGAGGCCAGAATTGTGATAATGTAATCGTCTATAGACTAAGAGCACGCATTATTACTGGCTCTGATATGTGGTTCCGTCATAACTTTCATGATTGTGAAATATAAATTTCGAATGACATTAACTCGAGTGGTAAGAAACTCACTTAAAATAGGTGGTACCGCTAACTTGTCCATATACAATGTTGAGTTTTCACCCTATAGATAGTTATAATCATAGTCCAGAGTCTATTTTTATAAGTATCTCTTTGTTGGCTTCATTTACTGGTGGGATGCATATATCATACAATTTCAACTGGTTTACGAACTGTTACAAAATTTTCGATTACACTGGAGAGCATAATAAACGATAACGTGTTTATCTATAGAATTATTGTCGGGGATTTTAAATTTACCTAACACTTAACCAGTAGTATATACTCGACTAACAGAGTTTAAGTCAATCTGGATTTATACAAGTTGTATTTAAACCATCCTGACAGAAAGGCAATTTTGAATGAATACTTACTGTTGATGACATTGAACCAGATATAACATACTACAACTACATGCCACAAGCGATCATGAACAGCTATTTATAATAACAACAATCAATGCATAAGCTATTGGAGATTTTTTTGAAAAATCAAGTGGATCAGGCTGGCTCTTCCTTAAATAAAATAGAAACTTTAATAATGAACGGGAATACGCCTCTGTCAGTTTATCTTCAACGCGTAAACAGGTATATTAAGAATCAAAGAGAACATTAAAGCCTCTAATCATTAATCGTGCACAACCAATCTTACTATATTAAAATTAGCTATTGCAAAGACTTTCACACTTATCAACTATCCTTATAAGGAAACTAAAGAAATTGTCCATATTTTTATAGAAGAAAAATTGAAATACTACATCAACATATATAATTAATTTCCTTTGCCTCATTGTGCAATGCACAGTTTATACTAAAAAAATGATGTATAATGTGATTGGTGTTTATACCAATCTCGCAACATTTATTTAACTAAGTATTGTCATCACTCGCGCAAAGCAATGACTTTCTGTATCCTAAATACGTATTGTACTTCTATCTCTATGTTCAGCTTGTGTATCGTGTTTTCCTGGAGAATGAAGATTATATGTAATCGAATGAAGCTTTTCTTATTCTTCTTCTTTGTATCCTATTGAATTCTTATGGAATTCTCTCATTCTGCCTACTAGAAAAAACTAGTTTTACATTATTTGTATACTAAAGTTAGTATTTCTACTTTAATAAATTTAATCTACTTGTTTGCACGTAACCGCTTCTTAGCATGTATTATTCAATAAATTGTCCTAGATATTTTGTATTGCAACCAAGTCTTCTTCATTATTTTTCTTATGTTTTGATTTAGCTACAATTATCAGATGATGTAATGGTCGATATTGATTTCAAGAGAGAATTAAACAACAAAAGAGAAAGCGTTGAAGATCTCTTTTTATACAAAGGATGCAAAGTCGGGCGCGGTACTTATGGCAGTGTATATAAAGCTAGAAGAAAATATGGCTCTGATCGCAGGGAGTACGCGCTTAAACAATTTGAAGGTGTCGGGCTCTCTATGTCAGCTTGTCGTGAAATAGCAGTAATACATTACTTTTTTCTCATTTCAGCTTTTGCGTGAACTAAAGCATCCGAATGTTATAACACTTCAACGAGTTTTCCTTAATCACAATGATAGACGCGTTTGGTTGCTTTTTGATTATGCGGAACACGATTTATGGCACATTATCAAAGTTCATCGAACGTCGAAACTAACTAAATCCACTGTCAATGTTTACCCAAACATGGTTAAAAGTCTTATGTTTCAGATTTTCAACGGAATTCGTTATTTGCATGACAACTGGGTCCTACATCGTGATTTGGCAAGTTTTATTGCTGTATTATTGATTACTTCAACTGTAAACACGTCCACTGTCAATGCAAATTTGACCTTCGTGTATAAGTTATATTGTTTATTCTTTTTTCTGGCCTATGTATAGTTTTTATTAATTGTACGTCTTTATTTTCTTTGATTTAATATTACGTTGTCTATCATTGGTCAGCTACGTTAAATGATAAATGTGTCTTTTTGCTTTTATATTTGAAAGTAACATTTTGTGGGCAAAATTAGGCTTAAACTGATTATAATTTTGAATAATTTTTGAATGCGTATATAGATGCCATTTAATAAAAAACATAATAATTAACAGAAAGTACTAGATGGTCCATTATTGCACACAATTTGCTTCTGAATACAAATCCCATTTGACATATGTGCAAGTGGCTGATAAATTATTTCAAGGTTATAAGGCGCCAGTTTAAGAATGATGAATGACTTATAGTCATGGACTGTATCTATTTCTGCTTGTGATTGCATTCTATTTTGAAAAGAATGCAAGCAAATGTATAGACTGTATTTTGGTTCTGCTTGATAGAGTAAGCCAAAGTTTGTTTACTTTTACAATATCAGCGTATTCCTTCAGTGAAAAAGAACATTAATAATCCGTGAAAAAATACAAATTTTCTAATTGCATTATCCAAAATAGGAAATCCGTCGTAAAGTCCATCCCCTCCTCAACGTGGTACGACGGTGTCAACCATGTCTCGATGGCCGATCGTACATGGGCTAACGGGGCTATGGCGGTGGTGTCACCAGGGCGTGGTGGATTTTCGACCGGCAATCGGATCTCCTATAAAATACCACATGAGCCCGACGACGGCACCATGACTCGGCGTGTGTTCCCCTGTCACAAAAGGGGACAACAGCCACAGGATTACATGGACTCCTGGACAGTACCCTGTACTTCCGAATGGCGAATGAGCTCTCAACAGCCACCGGCAACCATGCAACTTACTGCTGCCTTGCAGACTGCGCTTGGATGTGCAAAGGCTAGAGGTGCGTCCTCGATCAAAAAGCCGAGTGGTGAGGGGACACCACTTGTACCAAATTCCCAAGAAAATCCATGAAATCAATGGAGCCGGCTTATCCTCCAAAAGGAGTCAGCCGCAGTAAAGTAAAGTAAAGTAAAATAGGAAATTCTACTTTATGTCTGCTGTAGAACAATCGATATCACCTGACTAGGCTTCATTTAATGATACAAATACATTTAAGTTAAGATTGTGAGAAACAAATTTATTAACTTAAAGCTTTCTAGAAAAATAAAAATTTAATTTCTCTATGCAGATAGATACTCTCATATCCTTATATGAAATAACTTCATATTACCTGAAAAATCATTGGCATAACGAATTAAGAAACAGGTGAGTGTGCCTAAATTATCTTATTCAAAATATCACATGCATTAAGCTGATATATGATATCTTGCAAGTATAAGAAATTCTACGAAAATACGTATATATTTAATGGTACAAACTAGCCCTAATTAAAATAGAATTAATCTATAATTATAGTATTCGTCTACTGTGAATTAGGGGTTCAATCTCTAAAATCGAAAGATAATTTTGAGTTCGCTCTTCAAATAGTTATTGTCAAATGTGATCAGAAAGGCCTATGCTAATAAGTAGGAATTATTCAGCCTTCCAAACACGACCCTGTTTGTCAGTACATTACATCCGATTTTTGCTTGTTACAATGATTGTAGGTTAGTAACTATACAGCGTAATGTGACAAATAGCCAATATCGCGAATAAATGTATCCGGTCACGAAATTCATATGTCCTTTCTATGTTTCGAGAAATCGAAGTAGCTTACAAAGTTGGATTATTTACTAACCATCAAATTGCCCCACATTACTCACCTAAATATATAGTTGGTGTACTGATGATTCACCAGTAAGTACGGAACGAATGTGTATATGATATAATTTCGTTTAAGATAACTTTGGTGTATCCTTCTGGTTATATTTGACTTAATTTATTACTAAATGCGCGACGCATAATGCATAATTTCCAATATATTTGTTCTCCGATAAATGAATTATCTAACCGTTAAGTGCCACATTAATTGAAGACGCTCACTAGGAATCTAGCAGTAAACAGTATTAAGCGGAGAATCGTGGTCAATTATACATAATTGGCATTGGCAACTCTGGATCACACCGTGTGGTAGATCTACGTGTCTTGTTGTATTTTATGTCCTTAATTGTTCCACAGACGTATCTTAGAAATCAATGTTGGAAGTCTTATCGATAACTATGTCAGGACGTAAGAAATACAGTTTTTTGCCAATGAAGATTGTCAGCATTCGCCATGCTATTATGTAATGGCAGATGTGTGCCGACGAAATTAATGAAGACATCTTAAATAGGGATGTGGAATTAGTTTGACTGTCCGCGAGTTGCGTTCGCGGGTTGTTGCTTTGCACTATCAGTTTCGCAAAGATCCGATTGATTCTCATTTCCAAGTACGCATCGATCTGGTGTTCGTTTTGGCTGGGTGCGGATTCGTCCCTTTCTTCCGAAGGCTTCAACATCGTTCAGAATAACCAACGGAAATGAGGTACGATCTAATTGTGAATAAGCACTATCTGTTTCCCGTTTTGAATATTATGGCCTTTGTTTATTTTTTGTAACTTCTTAATTATTTGCTTATAGAAACCGGCAAATATTTTAGTTATGGGCGAGGGCCCAGAACGTGGTCGCGTCAAAATAGCAGATATGGGTTTTGCTCGTCACTTCTGTCAGCCGTTAAAACCATTGGCAGATGTTGATCCTGTGGTTGTCACATTCTGGTATCGCGCACCTGAACTATTGTTGGGTGCCAGGCACTATACAAAAGCAATTGATAACTGGGCTCTCGGATGCATCTTTGCGGAATTATTAACTTACGAACCTATATTTCATTGTCGCCAGGAAGACATCAAGACAAGCACGCCTTACCATAAAGAACAATTGGAGCGAATTTTCAGAGTTATGGGATATCCACCAGGTAATTTTACATTTGCTTGCACGAAAATGGTAAATTCTTGTCCAAACCAAGTTCATAAATTCATACGTGTGAAATCAAACATAATTTGTACAAAATGTGTGTGGCTTTGCTAATTGCTGAATTTGTAAGCATATTTGAGCACCATTCCATTTTGTATTCAAAATGATTAAGGCTTTACTCATCTTTATAGACCAAATATATGTTATTGTTATCATTATAAAAGGTGTTTGTGTTTAAAAGCATCTTATAAATGAACGTATTTATATGTAATATTATTTCGTTTTTCACAAAAGCTGAAATTAAATATATATTTACTAAAAAAAATATATATTCATAACAGTTAATTTATACGTTCACTTTCTAATTAGGCATTAAGTTTGGCTTATCTTTGCTCAAATATTTAACATTTTCATCAAATTAATAAATAAAAGAATGAAAAAATTGTGAAATTACCTGATCTGTGTTTTGCGTAACAGGTTGAATTCAAGTTGTTTTGTTTTTTAAATATATTTCGGCTTCCGATACCGGCCGCCTTCTTCAGTTGATCCATCTGTTATGTCCACCTATATTGGATGGTCCACGTACATGTATGTCGTCTGTGTTTATTATCAGCGTATCGTCCAGACGAGACTTAATTATGCCTAATTTTGCAGTTAAATTATTCATTTGAGAAGTCAGTCCCTGAATCAACGTTTCCAACCCATCAGAAGCCATTTTAAATGTACCACACATGCTTTATTTTTACTCAATTATATATAGAATTTTGCTCGCACAACGAGCATCGATTTAATAAAAAAAATTTACACATATTAATTAATTTATGTTCACTTCGGCTCGAAGTCTTCTTTTATCATTGGGCTGACTGCTTCATTCTTATACGGGCGCTTCTGCGATGAATTTCTGTTGAAATAATGTCTGCCCTAGATAAGACCCTTTGTTCATTATTTGTCTTAAATGTGGCTATTACCACAGCATCCTGATGAGTTTTACAAGACAAACTAATGAATAAAGCTCGATATTTCTACTGGCCATAACATTTATACTATAGACTGACCTTTCATTAGATCGTTGAGTGTCACGTATGTGTGTGTGTGTGCATATCCGTAACTTTTATGTCCATCCAACTAAGCTAAACCGGAGTGGCTCAAAATGAATTTACCATTTACATGCGTTAATAAATATAGATTCAAATTAGATTTAGAGTTTCTTGATTTTCAACAATATGCTACTTTAATTGATTCATGTTGTGAATAACACGAGATTGATTCCAGTTCCTTATTTCACTAACTTTGTCAAACCACAGCTCATCATACCAAAAAATAAACAAGTACAGCAAGCGTGAAATTACATTTAAATCGCTTTGTTTGTGCTTACAGCTAATCGTAAAGTCCATCCCCTCCTCAACGTGGTACGACGGTGTCAACCATGTCTCGATGGCCGATCGTACATGAGCTAACGGGGCTATGGCGGTGGTGTCACCAGGGCGTGGTGGATTTCCGACCGGCAATCGGATCTCCTATAAAATACCACATGAGCCCGACGACGGCACCATGACTCGGCGTGTGTTCCCCGCCACAAAAGGGTTCAACAGCCACAGGATTACATGGACTCCTGGACAGTACCCCGTACTTCCGAATGGCGAATGAGCTCTTAACAGCCACCGGCAACCATGCAACTTACTGCTGCCTTGCAGACTGCGCTTGGATGTGCAAAGGCTAAAGGTGCGTCCTCGATCAAAAAGCCGAGTGGTGAGGGGACACCACTTGTATCAAATTCCCAAGAAACCCCATAAAATGTGGAGCCGGCTAATCCTCCAAAAGGAGTCAGCCGCAGTAAAGCTAAAGTTAATCTCATAATAGCTACGTGCGTTTTTCTGGATAAACTCACGTCGCGTGAGAGTGAGTGTCTATAATTGCTATGTTTAAGTTAAATATTGGTATAGTTACATGTACATCCATCCAAGTGAATTTACATTAAGTGAATAATAATTTGCCGTTGATACATCTCAGACTAATTGTTTTATTTTAACACTTTGAAATTACGTAATTAAGGTTGATCTCAGTGGTCCGTGAGGAGGAAATTTATAAAAATGATGCCGGAGTAAATGTTAGAAAAAATTAAAAAGCTTTTCGCCCCCTGTTAACTTGCGCCATACCCACACTTTAACGTATAGAAAACGTTTGTGGTCGACTACCAATCGATCTGATTATTTTTGATAGTAAATGAAGGCGTCGCTTGTTATATCAAAAATTAAAAATGGTGTCATAAATTCTGCTATATCAAGAAATTGGAGAATGATTAATTAGTTCTGTTACTAATTGCAACTTATTAATAAAGGTTTATCGTAAGAGGGCTTCACAGTTCACCACTTTAGTTAGTTCGTCCTTTTTGCCTCTGTCGCTCAGCGTTAACTTCATTCTGATTCGTTCGAACATTTTGTGTCGACTAGTTGATTCAGCTTCTTGCAGCTAACCAATGCGAAATTCGTTACAATTTCATTATTCTATCTGAAAATTTAATTCCTTCAATTGACTTACACACACACACACACATATATATATATATATATATATATATATATATATATATATATATATATGTGTAATATGTATTTTATCTTTCAGTAACAATTCAATTATTATTTAGTATGAAGAAAAACAATCATTAAATAGATTAAATTGAAATTATATGTGACTATATTTAGTTAGATCTTGATAAAATAATTCGATTAAATTAAACAAAAATTTAAATTACTGGTTGAGTATACATGGCTTTCTAATGAATAAAAGAAGTGTATTGATATGGTTTTACATATTGTATGTGTATATGGTTTGCGCTTTGAAATGGCGAAATATTTAATGTGTTGTACGATACCTGGCCATTCGTTTATTGTGAATTAGCTGTCTATTATGTATTTAGTACGCCGCCTGTTTGAGAAAAAAATTCACATTTGTTTCTTGTGAAGATGTTTTGCTTGTTTTGTTTTTTTGGTTCTTCATTTGCTGATATTACGTATTTTGTCATGCCTGTGATCTTTTTTCGTTTCGCGGCACATCTGTTGCCCTTTATTCTTAACTTATTTTTTTGTTTTTAATGGTTAATTTTGGCGCTGTTGGTACAGAATTTCTCGGCTTGCTTAGTATACCTGATATTTCTTTTCATTTGCGGTCAGTTTAATATTATACTGCGTTATAAATATTGAGCTTGTTCTTGTCGTTTAATAGACAGTGCTTCATAAATGTATCATAATTTTGCCCTCCTCGCTTTGTGCAGAGTTGATAAGTCATCTGTGTTCACTTGGTATCATGCTTGGATTATATAATCGGTAATTGATATTGCGGATGGAGCTATTTTATTGATTAACTGCTTCTTGGGTTGTCAAATATATGAGCTGCCTCACGCACAATTGAAATTATTAAAAATAGATTTAGAGAAATAAAAAAGTTTATCTTTATCTTTTTAAAGCATCTGTACGTTAAATGTCATGTTTATCTTAATATTTAATGCGTTTAATCTCGTGATGCGGTTTATTTATTAATTCATTTTTGGTTATGGAAGAAATTCTCGAAAATGTTGGCCCAAGTCAAATTATGTTATTTTTCTTTACAACTACTGGTTGAAGTTCTACTATATCATAGCCATAGAAATTCCGGCTTGACGACCGGCGGGCTCAAGCTAGTCGACCCGGGATTAGTAACATGAACCTTGCCGGGCCATAAAGGGACAGCCATCATCCCGTTTCATGTGAAGCCTCGAGTTTGGTCTAACTGCACTGTAAATTTTTGTTAAATGTGTAGTGACAGAATGAGAGCAAGCGTTCCAGACGTGAGGGACAAGTTTCGGCTGCTGAAAGAAACTTTGGCCACTGGCATCTGGGCAGATAGTGCTCATCAGCTTTGGTTGGCAGACTATCTAGGAGAAGGAAAACTCAGAATAAAAACCATCACTAGGAATGGGGCGACCTAGTGTTCCTTTACAGTCCACATATAACCATGACAAGTACAACTTGCAATAATTACATACTGCATCGGCTGTCGCGCAGTATAAAAAGAATCTTATCTGCTGAGCCGTGCAGGTGGATAAGCGAAAACAGGCTACTGCAGGCAACCCAACTCTATACTTGATTCTGCGTCCTTCCTTCCCCTTCCTCTTCTCAATCTTACAATAACTCTCTTTAGATACTATAAATATGGTTGGTTAAGATCATAACACTGAGCCCAATACTAGGTTGCCAAATATCGAAAATGGTTCTTGTAGACGATCATTCATTAAACCCAAGTTAGGTTTTAACGTAGGCGCATTTAATGTGCGAACATTAAAACAACTTGGACAGCAAGAATCTCTTGCTCGTACGTTGGATAAATTAGAAATCGACATATGTTGCGTATCTGAAACCAGAATACAGGATCCTACGTGCACCATCCCTATCTACGCGTTATTGGCTTCGAACATCTGGTTCCACAGAGTCCTCTCAAGCCGGTAAATGGGGCGTTGGTATTGCCCTTAGCGCGCGAGCTGAAGCTTGCTTAATTGAATGGATCCCTTTTAAATAGTCGATTGTGTGCGGCACGTTTAAATACATCTACTAAAATCAAAGCAAAAAACCGTTATCATCGTTGCCTCTTCGTTGTATCTGCATATGCTCCTACCGATTGCAGCACAGAAGAAAGCAAGGACGCTTTTTACTCCGAATTAAGCTCCTTACTAAGTAAAGCACGAAGTTCGGATATAGTCCTGGTTATGGGTGACATGAATGCTCAAGTTGGTCGCTTAAGCAACACAGAATTTCATTTAGGTGGAAGATACACTCTAAGCTCGACTCGCAATGATAATGGTGAACGGCTTTTGGATAGCTGCGCTGAACATAGACTATATTTAAGTAGTACAAATTTCAGACGTAGTGTTAAACGTTGTGCTACATGGCGTCCTCCAGCACCCGGACAACGGGTGGACTCAAATAGATCATGTAGCAATTAGTTATAGATGGCGTGGTTGCATCCAGGATTGTCGCTCTTTTTGGAACACTTATGGTCCGACTCAGGACCATGCACTTGTCCGTTGTAGATTTGCTCTAAAATTTTCCGGGAAAATAATTAAGAATAAACCCCAAATTGATGTAGGCAAACTCGAACAACCGTCCATCCGACAAAACTATGAAAATATTCTTAAGGCTAATCTAACTGGTCTGAATAGCGAAAATCCGAATATACTTTGGTCCAAGATAAGTTCCACTATGCACAATGCAGGTACTACTGTATGTGGCATAGCAGGCCCCCGTAGAAATAATCACTGGCTCTCTGTAAAATCTATGGAGATACTCGAAATAAGGCGCCAAATTCCACCTGGCTCGACTCATAATAATACCCGTCGCAATATAAGACGCCAACTTAAGCGCAGTCTAAAAGGCGATCTCGAAAACTTTTGGAGCAGAAAGGCTGAAGAAATGGAAGTAGCTTTCGCGTCAGGTAACAGTCGCTGTTTGTTCCAACTTATACGCACAACAGGTCCGAGAAAGTTAAAAGTTAGCGAAACTATAAATGATAGTAACAACGAATTAATAACCGATAAAATAAGTCGTCTTGACAGGTGGGCTGAACACTTTAGAGATCAATTTTCTTGGCCACCCGCGTCAGTTCCGCTTCCCGAAAGCATGTCTGCATCAACAGTGTGGAATGTTAGTCCCGAAGAACCATCCGAGTTAGAAGTACGCGATGCAATCCTATCTCTTAAGCGCCGCAAAGCCGCCGGCCCCGATGATCTGCTTCCGGGATTGTTTAAGGATGGTGGCGATATAATTTCAGGAGCGTTGACCAAACTTTTTCATACTATATGGAATGAGGAAACCGTACCACTTGACTGGAATGAGTCGACCATCATTCCCATCTTCAAAAAAGGCAATCGTAATTCGTGCGATAACCATCGTGGTATAAGTTTGACTCCGGTCGTATCAAGGTTATTTGCTTCGATTATCCTACGTCGTCTTAGCGCTTCACGTGAATCACAAACAAGAGAAGAACAGGCCGGATTCCGCGCAGGACGAGGTTGTATAGATAATATTTTTACGTTAAGGCAAGTTCTCGAACAGAGACATTTATATCACCGTCGTCCCACAATAGTCGTCTTTCTAGACTTCAAGGGTGCATTTGATTCGGTGGATCGCAATGTTTTATTCCATATCTTGTCGAAAAGCGGTGTGCCCACTAAATTTGTTAATATTATACGAGCTCTCTACACAAATACTTCTGGTCGCGTTAAGGTTTACAACGAATTAACGCATAACTTTACAACCAGCAGTGGTGTTCGTCAAGGTTGTCCACTTTCCCCATTTTTGTTTAATTTTGTAATCGATGCTATTATGAACAACACTCTCTCACACATTCAGGACGCTGGAGTTGAAGTTCTCCCGGGAGATAAACTAGTCGATCTTGACTATGCGGACGATATCGTACTATTATTCGACAATCAGCATGCTGCCCAGACCACCTTAAATAGATTAGCAAACGTTGTTCCGTCTTTCGGTATGAAATTCGCACCTCTAAATGTAAGATACTGTTACAGGATCACCCACCACTCACTCCAACGTTGCGACTGCAGAATGAAGATCTTGACATAGTCGACAGGTTTACATATCTTGGGAGCTCTATCAATAACGTAGGCAATATGTCCGACGAGGTGAGAATACGGATCGCGAAAGCTAGAGTAGCTTTCTCGAACCTTCGTCATTTATGGAGAAACGCGAATATTTCACTTTGCCTTAAAGGTCGTGTTTACAATGCATCTGTACGCGCAGTCTTACTATACGCTAGTGAAACTTGGCCTCTTAGAGTTGATGATCTGAGACGCTTACAGGCATTCGATCATCGTTGTTTGAGAAGTATAGCACATGTTGGTTACCAACAACGAATAACTAACGTTGACATCCGTAGACGTATTTTTGGATCTGACAATAAGTGCTCGTCTTTAGAAAAGCAAATAAGGCTCCATCAACTTCGTTGGCTCGGTCACGTTTTGCGTATGCCCCTCATTCCGATTGCCCAATAGAGCTCTGTTCTCTCATCCAGCACCAAATTGGCGTAAGAAACAAGGTGGGCAGATTTTGACATGGCAGAAACAATTAAAGTCACTTACATCCAAATTGGGTAGTATAGGATCCCCACTCGTCTGCCGGGATGGGGTCCTCGTGCACATCACAGTTCTTGGTTAGAAACCCTTAGCGATATGGCAGCGAATCGAGCTCAGTGGCGATCTTGTTGCAAATGTATAGTAGAATCATCTTCGTAACTTTCTTTTCTTAGTAGGGCAAAGTTAGCTGCGAGGTTCGGTTTGTTTATGACGTGATACGGTGAAATCCGCAAGGAAGCTGTGTTGCTGATGTCGCCTTGCCCGAATGCTAACTTGGCCATAATGGTGTTGTGGAGAGGTTTAGTTTGCCTCATTTCTGTGAGTTATCCTGATAAATTTACTCATAGTAGCAAGGTTTTCCTTCTCTCTCTACCCCTCTCCCTCTCTCGTAAATCTCAATAATAATTTATCTAAATTCACTTATATACTTTTTTTCACTCCTTATGGTTATATGGCAGTGAAACATTAGTCACTTGACTTTTGTGTGGCTGGAAATGATGATGATGAATGATGATGATATCATCACTGAATTTATTAAGATCGATGTTTCTGTACAAGGTCTTCTTCAAATTATTGCTCAGAGCATGCTTTTCTAATTCGGTTAGATAACCTATAAACCAGGTTCCTCTTATAAGATTTTGATACGCTGCTGTTGTTATGATTGTTCTGATCTGTAAACGTGGATCTCCGATGTATCCATCCGCCGTTTAATCGGAACGTTTAAATATCGAGAAAATGAAGCGTGTTTCTTACCTGTTTGAATTTCATATTTTATCGTCTTTGTTGTGCTGTTCTAAGATTTGTTTCGTATTAACATCATCTGGAATAAATAACAGCGACGTCAGTAGTCCCTTAAAAATTACAACAGTGATCCTCGGTGCCTTAAACCAAAATGAATTTCTGGATTTTATATTATTGTATGTTTTATAGCTAATTGACGCTTTTCTTCTGACCTTTTGAGCTCGATTAACTGAGAATGTCATCTGAAGTGGTGCCATAATCACACAACTAGGCAACACAGAAGACATTGTCACACATATCATGACCAAATAAATAGTGGGCTTTTGGCGTTGTGTCGACTTGTATCGATTAGTCACCAGGAAGCACGAAACGCATGTTTACCTTAAATTGTAAATTTCGTTCATGCTGACTTTCGTACTGATATCAACTGATTTGTTGCTAGGTTCTCCTTAACAAAGAATGCATAACTAATATAGTATAGAGTTCGTTTGTCTGTGAATACATAGAAGCAGCATGTATATTCAACAAGTATGGTACAAATCCTATCTTTACGGACGTCTCCAAATGAACATTAGCAACAAAATTGGCAACAACATATTTATATAGCAAAAGTACAGACATTATACAATTATACTAGGAAACTAGGAAAGAATACAGATTTGGAAAAAAACAGACTTTGGGAGATTGTCAGTGAATACTTACACAGGGACAATGCAGAACAAACAATAAGCAAACTAGCAATTTATCTGCACGAGAAACAAATGTGCAAATTTACCTCGACAGACAGGATGCTAAGCCTTGACAGACAACTTTCCGTAAATTCCATTCAAATGCTAACCATGCTTACATAACCCTAGCTCGTTTGTAATACTATATTTTTATTTAAAAAAAATATTTTCTCTAAAATTATGTTATTCGCACTTAAAATCGAATCGATGTTAGTAATTTTGTTTAAACTATTGTTGTGCAGATGAGGCGTGGGTAAACATGAAGAAGATGCCAGAATATCAACAGCTGCTCCGGGACGCAATTAGTAGAAAAACGTATGGAAAGTACTCTTTGGAGGGATTTCTGGAGGAGAAAAAATTTAAAATAACAGAATTGGAACTGTCTTTGGTAAGTAATTCGTTGCTTTTTTCCACATATATGCATACGTAAACATACATGCATACTTACATACATACATATACATAAATACATACATGCGTACGTGCTTAAGTACCTCGCACACATAACAGAGCAATTTCATGAAACTATTTGAGAACCAAATGGAGCAGCAACTAACAAACTTTGCACGTAATAGTGCTACTAAGGAGGTTGGGCTGTTTCTCGTTGAATTCAAAATGCACTTCCTTGAAGTTAGAACAGTTTAGTACGTTAGCTGACGTCAGCCATCACCAAAACTGACTGGGGTGCCATACTGTGCTCTAAAAAGGAGGTTGATTGTTTCCTTTTATTCATCGTCGCAAATTTCGATACGCCCGTGTTTAAAAACTGATGCCTCTCTTACGCATACTTTTGATATTTATTCATGGACAAACAAATATCGCTTGTTTCGTTCATTTATAGCTTTTGGTAGCCAGCGAAAACAATGAGAGACCTTATTAGAATCGACTGTACCATAATAATTATATATCTTCAGCATCAGCAAAATTAGATTTCATGAAGCCGATACGACTAGTTAGGGCCCGGTGGCTGTCAGTCAGGAAATACCTTTCTACCGACCAGTATTGTGTAATTAGCAATTATCATTTCACAACATTTGCAATGTAATGAGCTAGTTGGTATAATTTACTGTGAAATAAATTTCATATGTAATTGAAGCATATTTTAAATCTGAAATGTTTGTGATTGGAACACGTTATCTACACGTACAAAAATTCCGTGCTCTTTGTTTCTGAGTTTAGGTTATCCTCTGCTTGTAGCCTATTTGAGAAGAGTATGCGTTTTTTCTTTTACTATGTTGACGGAGTTTTCTGTTCCAGTGTGTCACAAAACACTACAAAAATTTACATTCAAAGCAAAATTAAAATCTGTAAAATGTTTTAACTAAAGGGCTCTTTATCCACTCCGAGTCGTTTTTTCTCGATACATTTGGCTTTAGCCTTTTTAAAATAATATTTCTGTGGTATTTCTGTTAAAATGCCAATTAAAAGCCTGTGAAATGTTATCAGCCAGTGTATTTGTGTTCTTTTTCCAGTCGTCTGGAAACCACATCTTTATTATTCTTTTCATTGTGTCTAAAGATGACGTCATTTATCAAGGCGATTTTTGTCGTAACAGCACGTGATATCATTTTCCAGCCTTCTGATTGCACCGAAAGTGCTTGATTTACAGTCGAAAATTAAAACTTCTGTTTGACCTAAATGATGTTTACTTCTAGCTAAGACTACGGCACTCCCCCAAAAGACTCTCGACTGCTAGTCAAGCGACACATTAATTTGTAAGTGCAAGTTTGTTAGAACTATCCTCATGCGAGCTTCGAGCTCGCATGTTTTACGTGACAAAAAGGGTGGTCTGATGCTGCTTTTCATCGATTCAATGTTGTAAGTAGACCAGATACGTAACCAATGCCTGACCTGCGTAATAATTTTAGACCAGCGGACGGCTTGTGGTTTGATGTACTTGACTTCACGCAGGTTTATTGCGACTCTGCGTTCCTTAATTAGATCACTGACAATTGGTGAGTGTGGGTACCCTAAGGCAATTACCAATTTGCTCGGGTTTAATGTGGTCTAAAGTTCGCGCAAATGGTGTTCTAAGAAGAGATGTACACGTTCATGGCTAAATCAGCGTATAGTAGTGTAGATGGATAGCAGACTGATTGTCTGGTTTACTATCATAATCATGGTTATCCGTTTAATTATGTTTCTCTCTTAGGATTTTGGGCTACATGCGTATAACTGTATGTGCTTTTGTATTTATTGATTTTAGATCGGCCGGGAAGACATTGTCTTTAAAAATGTGTTAGATATGTCTTCTGTTGTTCTACCGTGATAGTGTATATTTTTATGCTTTATTTTAGACCACCCACGTTAAAAACTCATTTAACTTTAATTAAGTTTTCCTATTTGGCTTTTTAACTGTATGTATATATTTATATAAACAATAATTGGTCGCGCGGGTGGTGGTAAAAATTCTTCAAATCAAGTTTGCGAGCTTGAAGTAAACACCAATCTCATTGTATTTAACCAGTCGTCGAACAACTGGCGGTAGTTTTGTTATGTTGTTCGACGACTGGTTAAATACAATGGGATTGGTGTTTACTTCAAGCTCGCAAACTTGATTTGGTTTATATAAGTTTATATAAGTTTTGCGGTTTTTTAATGAGTAACAGATGTCACCAATAACGCATGATACTTTTGTTCAAGTGCGATAAAATCGACTTTTTAAACGAGCTGAACATAGAAAATCAGATGTTTTTAGCATTCAATATTTTAGGAACCTATTAGTTTGTGCATTAGGTGTTGTACTATTAGGTTGTTATACTATTAACAAATTAGTTCAAATTTGACCATGAGGATAAGCCAAATACAGCTTAATCGAAAAGTATAATCTCGTGAAAATTCGTTTCGTGTTTACCGGCGACTCATCAGTAGGAGCCGGTGTTACGCCATTTATCCACTATATATTTGGGCGAGGAATGTGGGAAAAAGGACGGTACATTCCTTACCCAAATATATAGTGGGTAAAGGGCGTAATACCAGCTCCAACTGATGAGTCGCCAGTAAGCACGAAACGAATGTGCATGAGATTATACTTTCCGTTCATGCTACCTTTGGTTTTATCCTTCTGGTCACAACTGAACTAATTTGTTACTATGTTCGCAAAACCTAATACATGAAATCCACAACACTTGATACAGAAATCATATTTTCTTAATTTCGGCTTTTTATACTCTAGTAGTATATCGATTTAAATTTAATTTTTCGGTTTCTCGTTTTGTTTTCTCAATACTGAAGTTTATTCAATTAACCATGTGAAATTGTTTTCAAGAATGGTAATCACCATCCGCGTAATCTATAATTTGTTAATCAGGTACTTTAATTCAGCACATACTTAATATATTTTGCCCATGAAGAATCCTAGACTTAGGTATGAAACTGAAGCCGCTGACTTACTGTATCTAATGCTATGTTTGATTGTGCCATCGCGATCATCTTATGTATGGATCTTTTAGCCTGAAATTACTTCGTTTTTTTGTTTCCCGAGTGCCTCGAAAGTAGAAAATTTTTTCTATCTGTTCAATTTATCGAAGCTTTCAATTCTCGGGAAATCTTTGGATATTTAAAAAAAAAGTATCAACAGTGTTTATGTGTCTATTTTCTGCCAGATTAACTGATGCTTTAATTTTTCCTTCATTTTATCAACTTAGTTTGCTAAAGCACTCGTATTAAGCTTTCATATTTCTCGAATTTAGCTTCGCCAATTATTGACAATGGACCCAGTCAAACGACTGTCTGCAAAAGATGCCATGGAAGACTCCTATTTTAAAGAAGGCGAAAGACCAAATGAAGAGTAAGTCGAAGCTTGTTTCTATTAACGCTTACACAGTAAAATTGTCTGAAAAAAGCTTCCTTTCCTATTAAATAATTTTTAATAAGTTCTACATACTTGTTTTCGTTGAATTTTATCGCTTATCTTACTTTAAGTAGAGACCTGTTTGGACATCAAAAAATTAACTGCGGTTCCAATCATTTGATTATAGATATAATTTTGCAGTATTAGACATGTTAGTTTTGTTTCTCGAATAAAATAACCTATAGAAGTGAAAAATGAAAACATACAACAAGAATTACGTTGATTTCGGATATCCATTGAGTTTAAAATGCTTCGTCACATTCTTGCCAGTTCTATGGTACTAAATGTTTTATTCGAGTAATGCGCGGTTACAAGTGGTCTTCTAAACTTTATACAACATCTTGCTTTACAAATGTTACATAATTTAACTTCTAACTTTCCTAACGAATGTGCTGTTGCAGCCTTTTTCTCTATTTAATTTTATTTGCGCATATAAAATTCATATTCACGGCTTTCTTATTTAGCTGTTATGAATGGTGATTTAGCATGAATGTTGTAGGTCTATGCTGCATAATGCGATTGTCCCATTTAAAGTATCCACGATTTGCACTCTCGGTTCCACAATGCTCCAATTAAACCTCATTTCCACGTACGCGTTGAGTTCGTCTTCGTAGTGGCTGGGTGTGGATTCGTCCCCTGACTCTGAATGCTTCCACGTTACTCGTACTAACCACTGGAAATGACGAACAATCTAATCTTGGTTGACTGACAACGTTATGGTACCTCATTTCCAGTACCTTCAGCAGGCTTATAATATCACACAGTACATTGTGGGCGCCACCTGTTTTAAGCAAATGTATGCTGTGTGTTATTGAATGCCAAATGAGGGTACTGGAAATAAGGTGCCGAAACGTTGCCAGTCAACCAAGATTAGATCACACCTTATTTCCAGTGGTTAGTACGAATGATGTAGAAGCCTTCGGAATGAGGATGGATAGGACCATTGCGGAATGATATTGCAAATCTTCCACCTAAGAATTAAAATCATGCATACTTTAAATTGGACTTACCAGTATTATTTAGCAATAAAATGTGAAACTAGTTGAGTTATTACACAACCACGTGGTGCGTTGCGTTTGCAAAGTGATAATTTATGTTGGCTAAGTGGGAAAAAGTTTCTGAAGTGAGATTAAATTGAAGTTGTAGGTATTTTTGCCAAAATTTCCTTCATGCTTGGTCTCATTTCGTCACTATACATTAAAAACTGTTAACTGCGCAATTAATCCGAACTGGAGTCTTTATAATTATATTACCAGTTGAGCTTGGAAAGTTTTTAAAAATTTTTTGGTAGTAGAAATTATGTGTATTTGGTAGTCTTCTCTTGGCAATTAGCAATCGCATATTCAACACCGGTCTACCAGAACATAATCCATTCATTTAGTAGCATTTTACTTATGTATGACTGAAAGCTAGCAATCGAGAAACTCTCTGTGGATGCGAAAGCGACGGTTGTTCATTGAAATGGAATTCGAAACCCTATATTTAATCACAACTGAAGTCGAAACACGACCTTACTATCAATATCATAAAGCGTTTCCACTAATTTCAGCTCTTTTTTGCCAAAACCTGGATTAATTTTATATTAACGTGCAATTTAACGATTCTCTAAATCAAGTTTGCGGCCTTAATATCAACACCAATTCCATTTTGTATAACCATTCGCACAACTTAGCAAAACTACCGCTAGTCGTATAACAGTTTCAGATTTGGCAAAGAATTTATGTATACCGAAGAAAACATGTCTTTCGTATTTCACAAAGTGCAAGGTGTGGAATATTGAATCAAATTGCTTAAGGATAAATTTAGTTCAATAATGGAATGTAGGCATATTCTGTAATAAATTTAGATGTTCCAGACGTTTCGCCTGGCCCTAGATTAATGTAAATGACACTAAAACATTTTGGATTTCAAGTAGGTAGGCAAAATGGCTTCGTTTTATTTCCTATTTCCTCTGTATTGAAAAGTAGAAATGATTCCCAAGAAGTGGGATTAAGCAGTAATGGTGTTTTAATAAATCTGATAGCAAAAGACACGAGGGAAAACTGGAAAGTTGGAATATGTCATCGCCATTTGCTTTACTATATTTTGCGGCTCATTGCTGTACAAAATGGAATGTTTAATTTTTATTTATTTGTTTTGTGTATCTTGTCACACATTTTCTCAAATTGGGCCAGAAGGATATGCCCATTTAACATGAACAAACGGTATAATCTCATGTACACATGCGTTTCATGATTACTGACGACTCATCTATAGGCGTCAGAATTGTAACAAACTCCTCGTTATTAGGAAGGCGATACATAATACATATTTGCATACATGTATACATTTATATATTTATATATAGGTTATCTCTCAGAAACAAAGAATTTTGACTGTATATTAGGTGTTGCTCACCTAGTAACAAATTAGTTAAAGAATTACCAGAAGTATAAACCAACGTCAGCATGAACAGTATGTATAAACTCGTGCACATTCGTTTCGTGCTTTCTGCAGACTCATTAGTAGGAGCCGGTATTACGCCCAATAACCACTAAATAATTGAGTGATGAATGTGTTACAGTTGGACGGTATTCCTCTCCCAAATATATAGTGGGTACAGGGCGAATTATCTCACATTATAGAACATAGACTATAATGGGAGTCAGCTATAAGATGGTGAAGCAATTTTTGTGGTTCAAAAGGCGTTACACATTGCCAACAGTATTGGTACCCTTTAAAGTTATGACTCATATATTGTAAGTTAGCTTTGAATTCGTATTGCCGAAGATTTTATGTGGAGCTGAATATTACTATACAAATACGCACACGTATAGGAGATTACACTTATCGACTGCTCAAAATTCGTGATGTGTACTGACGGTGGAACGGAATGAGCCTATTTTCTTAAAGTCGGACATTGGGTGGTGGTTAGACATTAGGTAGTCAAACAGGCATTGCTCACTACAGTACGACCCCGGCAGGATATCGTGAATTACGCTGCATCAACATCGTATAATTGTTTTGCTTCAGTTATTGTTCTGCTTTACGTGGGTGAAGATAATCTCAGCGAAATATATTCATGCCGCGTTGAGGCCAATTTATGACGGGCCATTACGTAGTAAAGAAACCAGAAAGGCACATGACCTTGTGAACGAACTGAATTCAGTAATTTGTTCATGACATGTGAAGGAGGATCGCAGAAGGCTGTACTCCCTAGTCAGGTGAATTTTGTTCTGAACATGTAAACGTGAATTAAAGTATTGTGTATTAGGTTTTGCGCACCTAGCAATAAATTAATTCAGATAGGACTAGAAGGTTAATCCAAAGTCAGCATTAACGGAATGTATAATCTCGTGCAAATTCGTTTCGTGCTTACTGGCGACACACCTGTTGAAGTCGGTATATCGCCCTATACGCACTGCATATTGGATTGAGAAATGTGGGACCAGTTGACGGTACAAATTTCTATACGAATGTGTGCAGCGGGGTGCGAATAATCCGTTTGCGAACAATTGACGTGATGTGTCTTCGTTAATAAAAAACTAGCAGTCCGCTGTTTATACTAGCTATTTAAGAATAATCTAACTAGAGTTTGTTTCCATCTGTACGACATTTAAGATGGGAAGACACTTTAAACCATGAATTTCATAATTTTTGGGGAAAATCATCAGACGGCTGTTTCATTGCACAAAATGGCTAATCTGTCGTCATTAACCCGTACTGTTACGTTTCGATCTTCTGTGCTCGTCATAAGAGTACAACGGCAAACCTGATATTTGGAAACAATCCAAAATGTATATATAACGTCGTTATTCGGCACTCATAAAGTACTTCCTATAATTAATGCGGCTTTTGTTAAACCCTCGGGGCGCGTTCTTCAGACACTTGCATCTACTTCACTAGGCTAACGAAGCCGCGCATTGCATGCAGTTTATCACATATGCTTACTTCCTTCGTGGTCAGTTAATATATATATATATATATATATATATATATATATATATATATATATATATATTGAGGTTTGATCCTGGTCAGTCAGTTTTCCGTCGTGCTCTTATGATAATCATTGAAGTTTGTAACACGTCAGTACGTGCCAATGACGGCAGTTTAGTCATTTTATGCAGCAAAACTGCAATTTGGTGGTTGTTTCCCAGTAGTTCAGTAATCCATGTTTCAAAGTATCGTCCTCGTGCTTACATTTCACCAAGATCATAATAATCTTTAGTTCAATTACTCTGAAGTAGCTAGCATAGGCAGCGGAGTGTATTGACCACCACCAGGCTATCCTAGAATACCGATTATCTCATTGCGAATGTTTAGATAAATTAGTATTGGTATTTACCTGAAGTTCGCCTCCGCTTTTCCGTATGTTATATATGCATTGCAATTTAAGCATTATTAATCGGTCTTTCGTCGTGTCCTGTGAATGGCCTCATTATTACGGGCTAGTATCATTCTTGTAAGTGGCCAGTCCTGTAATTCTCACAAAAGCAAAACTTAATCAACATGATAAGAATTCGTCAATGTATGGTCTAATAACTAGGCTATTTTTTATTCTATGGCATAGAAACGTAAAAATTTATTTGCTTTGGAGAGTGCTTGAAATTGAAAATATTTCTTAATGCGTTACCAGGTTTATGCACTATAACGAAACCACATGCTGACTGCAACTGTATGTCTTTGTAAGACCATGTTTACTTTTGCTACTAAGAAATTGGATCCGGCATACTTGTACCAAGTGATTGCGTTGCATCTTGAGTATATGGTTTGGTTAAAGTATATAAAACTGGTAACACACTAAGAATTCTTGCCAATGTATATGCCATAGAGTAAGAAAATATTCCTATTTCTTAGATCATGCATTGATGATTTTTTACCTGTTGATTGAAATCGTTGATAAAACTGTACAAGATAAAGGTGATAGGTTAATGAGCTTAGTTTAAATATCCATGTATATAAATATACCGTTACTAGAAGCTCTGGTTTGTTTTTGACATTACCTAGTTGATCACTCTTTCAAATTAAAAGAAAGTAAAATGACGATTGAACACATTATGGAGGTAACGTGGTTATCTTTGACCTCTACATATTTTAAATTTAGGAAACAATTTTTATGAACAAAAAGGTGTCCCATTTGGCTAACACTAATCGGTCCCAATAGCAAACGTCGTTATGTCTTATTTGTAAACTAATCTTTTTTGATGACACTTGATGCGAAAATAGTATATACAGTTCTTGGATGACATACTATTAATTTAGAACTATTGTGAGGATGAAATGGTAAATCTCTTAAATTTAACAAATCGAATAAGCGAATTCTAATTTAATCTTGACAGTGCGTTATTAAGTGAATTACCATTTCTTGATGTCAAGTTAATTATAAATGGTCAGAAACTAGGAAGAGACTTTTTAGAAAGGATATTTACACTAGAATCCTTAATTTCAAGTCAAATGACCCGTACCGTCGGGAAATTGGTATTTTAAATCATCATCATACACACCCATACAAAAGTCAATATTAACTAATGTTTCACTACCATATAATTATAAGAAGAGTAAGAAAAAAGAAAACTTTTATATTGACAAAAGTAGTAATTTAGGCACACAATTTATTATTTAGATTTATGCGAGAGAGAACCTGGTTACTATGAGTATATTTATCTAGAAAACACACAAAAGTGAGGAAAACTAAACATCTACATAACAAAATTATATGTAAGTGAGCATTAGGGCAAGTCATCATCATTGACAATTTACAGATATAAAGAATAGGAAGTTGGGATTGATCAGAGTGCGTGATATATTCAAAGCTAATTGTTATCCTTTTAATGTAATAAAGGCAACAATAATGGATGTGAAAAGAAAATTTAATCCTAATTTGAAGTGCATTAAAGCTGATAGAAGGAAAGGAGATCGTAGGATCATGAGACTACTGGATTCTACTCCAAGCAGGAAAGTAAAATCATTAGCTATAAAATATAAATTATAATCACCTGAGCACTAGACTCTAACTAAAAATAAAAATTGAACATTTAGAAACATCATTAATGTATGACATCCCATATGTCTGCAGTCTCATGTATTTTGGTGTGAACATGCGCACATTCAATATAAGCTGAACAGAACATAACACTGCGTGTAAGTATGGAAATGTTGCCAGATCTGGTCTTACCCGCCGTGCAGCGATTGCCGAACATACCATTGATTGGGATGATTGCAGACGCATAGCGATGTATGGGATAAAGAGATTGTTTGGAGAACCTAGGGATAATAGTATGAATGAAACAACTGTGGAAAAGTCGTTAGGTTTGATTTGAAATACAGCATTATCCAATGCGAAGAAAAGACGACTACACGAATCAATCTGAATTTAGTTACAGTTAAAAGTTAAGAATATTGGATTAATACTGCCTTATTAGTTGGCTGATTATCTAATTACTAGTTTATCAATTAGTGAGAATCAAGTCCTTTTAAATTTCATCCATCAACTTTTCATTAATTTTTCAAAACTCTTATATTGCTTACTCTTTCGTTAAATAATTTTGGTTACTTTCTTGTCTAATCATCACTAATCTTATTTCATATCTTAATTAAGCTTCTTGTTTTGCTGAATATGATTTTTTTCTATCTTACCCGCGCCTTATCAATTGACATCAGTCTGGTAATACAGCATTTCAAATGGTTCGAATAAAATAATTAGTCTGGCGCGTGTGAAGGGTAAATTAATATCCTTTCATTTAGATGTATGTACACGTGTACTCCTTTTATTACACAGAATCTTTTTTGGTTATTTCTACACGCTCACGAGCACATGCATTACCTGCGCCTAGTTAGTTATATGACAACATCTGTTATTAAAGAAGCCAATCCTAAGTACAACTGAATTGGTTTGAGTAAAATTTCACTCTTGCATGGTTCGTCTGTTTTCTATTTTTTTTACCACTCAACTTGGCATTAGGCTATGAAAAGTGTTTCTGATTTAATGAGCTCCCCACCTTATACTGTGAGGACGACCTCAATTACTCCATTTCATATGGTGAGTATAAATCAAATAGTCTAACGCGTGTAAATGGTAATTGTATAATCATTCAAAATAGTTTTTACTTGGTTGGATGAAAATAGCAGTTATTAGCATACACCCAAACAAGTGTGACACGCACCTTTATAGTGAAATGTCAGTCAGAAGTTTAAATTATGTGCTTAGAGGAAATATCGCATTTGATTCATTAGGTTGGTTTTAAAATCTTGGGACGAATGGTGAACTGATGCCGGCAGTTACCAGCGGCTGCCAAAATATCTTCAAAGAGCGAAACAACTGAAACTCAGCTTGTATTAGTCATCCAACAGGTCAGGTAATTTTGATAAATCCAGTTTCGTAATTTTTTATTCATTTAAACTTGATTATCTCATTCTGCCTTAAATGTCGTGTGGACAATGCACCCGTGCGTGCAGTTTTATTACAAGCTTATGAAACTTTAAATCAAGTTTGCGAGCTTGAAGTAAACACCAATCCCACTGTATTTAACCAGTCGTCGAAGAACTGGCGGTAGTTTTGTTATGTTGTTCGACGACTGGTTAAATACAATGGGATTGGTGTTTACTTCAAGCTCGTTAACTTAATTTAAAGAATTTTATATATTTTTGTACTATATTTTCGTAACTCCTGAAGTATTACCATGAATAGTATTCAGAGATAATTGAATAGAAGCTATTAAGTTATGTTTCTTATGCTGAACTTTTGGCATTGTGTGCTTTTATGTGAATAAAGTTAATTTAGAATTTTTTCCTGATGACTTATACAACGCGGATATTCAGGCCGACAATTTTTATCATTTTTGTGTCTAAAACCTATTATTAAAGCCGTTAATTGTTTATCTTGACATATTATTAAAAACTGGGGCAGTCGTTCCAGCCAGATTAGGCTAACCGTACCAATGATAGTTGAGAAGAAGCCTACAGTATATAAGTCAGATTATCGGAACAAGTTAGCTATATTACAGTTAAATACTGTTTGTTGCGAAGAACTAATATATATGCAAGTATGTATTAGGTTTTGCGAACCTAGTAACAAATTAGTTCAGTTGTGACCAGAAGGATAAACCAAAGGCAGCATGAACGGAAAGTATAATCTCATGCACATTCGTTTCGTGCTTACTGGCGACTCATCAGTAGGAGCCGGTATTACGCCCTTTAACCACTATATATTTGGTAGAAGAATGTGGAATAATAGGACGGTACAATCTCCTATAGAAGAATGTGGAATAATAGGACGGTACAATCTCCTAATAGAAGAATGTGGAATAATAGGACGGTACAATCTCCTAAGAATGTGGAATAATAGGACGGTACAATCTCCTATAGAAGAATGTGGAATAATAGGACGGTACAATCTCCTAAGAATGTGGAATAATAGGACGGTACAATCTCCTAGAAGAATGTGGAATAATAGGACGGTACAATCTCCTATAGAAGAATGTGGAATAATAGGACGGTACAATCTCCTAAGAAGAATGTGGAATAATAGGACGGTACAATCTCCCTTAGGAGATTGTACCGTCCTATTATTCCACATTCTTCTACCGAATATATAGTGGTTAAAGGGCGTAATACCGGCTCCTACTGATGAGTCGCCAGTAAGCACGAAACGAATGTGCATGAGATTATACTTTCCGTTCATGCTGCCTTTGGTTTATCCTTCTGGTCACAACTGAACTAATTTGTTACTAGGTTCGCAAAACCTAATACATACTTGCAAGTTAGCTATATGATGGAGAAACATTTGGTGATTTAACAGCTGTTTACTACATCAATTATCATCATCAGAATACGATGGCAAACTGACTAACGAGGATCAAACCGCATAACTTATATATGGAGAGCAAAATTAGATATGCGGCTCCCACTTCTAGTAGTTTCGCATACATTGTATTTGACTAGAAATGTCGGCTGCAAAATTTCTATTTAGTCACGAACATTAAGTGTTTGCAGATTTTAATCGTATTGCCTATATATTTATTTGTAGCGAAAGCTGCAAACAGTTAATGTTCATGACTGCATAAAAATTATGCAGCCGACATTTCTAGTCAAGTACAATTTATGCGAGACTACTAGAGGTGAGAGCCGCATATCTAATATTTATTTCCATATATATGCAATGCGGTTTGATCCTCGCTAGTCAATTTTCCGTCGTACTCTGATGATGATCATAGAAGGTCGGAGATCGTCAGTCGTCGAACAACTGGCGGTAGTTTTGTTATGTTGTTCGACGACTAGTTAAATACAATGGGATTGGTGTTTACTTCAAGCTCGCAAACTTGATTTAAAGAATTGTTACAACCACCCGCGCAATCAATTATTGTTTAATTGTGAAACTTTGTTCTTTGGAATAAACGATATTTGGCGCGAATAGGCATTCAGTCACCGTTGATTGAGAAATATTGCACATATAAATGGCCACCAACGAATAACCAATGCTGACATCCGTCGTGGTATTTTTAGATCATTCAACAAGTGCCTCTAGTTAAAAAAACAAATAAAGCTCCATCACCTGCGCTGGATCTGTCACGTTATACATATGTATTCTGTTCGATTGCTTAGGAAATCAATGTTCAGTCAGCCAACGCGAAATTGATGTATCAAACAAGGTGGACAGATTTTTACATGGCGGGATCTTTTAGAGTCAGCTTCAATCCTATTGATTAATACAGGATCCCATCGTCATGTGCGCGTCATAGTTGGAAAACATGAGTGATATGGCAACGAAGCGCGCTCAGTGGCGATTTTGTTGCAGATTTCTAGTAGAATCGTTTTCTGTTATTTTTTCTTAGTTGGAGTTAACTGAGAAGCTCGGTCGTGTTTATGACGCGATGCAATGACGCTGTCTCGTTGGTGCAATCTTTTATTAAAGCTGATTTAGCTTTAATAGTATTGTGTAGATGTCTTGGTTCCGTTTTCCCGTGTGTCACATGGGTATATATCTGCGTCTGAACCATATCCTTTCCTTTATTTAATATTTCTATTTAAATTCTTCTTCGTCATTCTTATTAACTTTAATGTATTTTTTCTTATATTTTTATGGCAGTGAAACATAAGTTACTAACGGCTATTGTATTGTTATCTTTAATGATGATGATGATGATGATGCTTAATTCTATTTAACTGAATGCTTCACAGTAATAAAAACTTACATGGCAAATTCTTATCTCATGAGTAGTCAGTTACTACTAAGAGATCTTCTAGTAAGCATAAATGAAGCTGTTTAAACGAAATGTGACTCTTGTTAGTTACTACTTATCAAATGTTTTGTTATTATACGATCTTACCATTTACAATGGTGCCCGGGAGGCGGCCACGAAATATATTAAATCAAAATGTGGACAGTGGACGCTAAAATCTTGCTTTGCGCAACAAAAATCAGGTAAAAAGCATAAAAGGTATATTTCAGTAGTTTGGCGAAATGATTCTTCATTGTAAAATCACCTTATGCAACTGAAATAATAAAGACTAGTAGGTTTAGATTCTCGCCGCTATTTTCTTGTGCGGAACAATTGATAGCACTCGTAGGTAGGTAAGATCTTGAATCCTTTACATTTTCAGGTACACAGATTTTTGGCCTTGATTGATAGGTTCTCACTTGTCCCTTCATTCTGTAGCCCTCCAACAGCTGCCTGTCTGAAAATGACGTTGGAACAAGATTTTCCACACATTTTCTTCCGAATTTTTTTGACTTTATTTCCAGTGCCACTTTCAAAGTTGACACCATATTTACAGAAAGGAACAACTTATGGCAAATGTGGTATCCTCATTCAAGACAGATCTATTTATATTTATTTTAATTCCCAAAGACAATAAAAAATACTTTTGGAATTAAAATAAATATAAATAGATCTGTCTTGAATGATGATACCACATTTGCCACAAGTTTTTTTTTCCTATGAGTATGTTGTCAACCCTGAAGATGGGACTGGATATGAAGTCCCGAAAATTCGGAGAACAACTTGCGACAAATGTAGTATCCTCATCCAAGACAGATCTATTTATGGTTATTTTAATTCCTAAAGTATTTTTTTTAAATTGCTATTGCTATCAATTTTCCTGCACAAGAAAACGGCGGCGAAAATCTAAACAAGAAGGACAGCACTGAGAAATTTTCATCAAAATTTAAGACCAATAGGTTGTTGATTTCTACAGGTAGCATATCTTTAAAAACAAAAAATGCCTCTAACCTTGAATGACCGCTAGGAGTTCATAGTTAGTTTGTATTCTTTGTTTGTTTTCCTCACTTCGGTTTGATTCCTATTTCTGACATTGCATTGATTTGTTTTGTTTACTGTAAAAACCGCTGTGACGCACAACACACTGGCTCAAAATTGCGTATCGGTGAAATTGTCAACTCGTTTGCCTAACACATATATTCGTTGAAACTGTGTCTATCGAAGTGTTTACTTAATGTATACTTTGTTTTTTATGCATCAGCGTTTTTGGTAATATGCCGATCCCCTATCCGAAGCGTGAGTTCATCTCAGAGGAGGATCACAGCGCAGCCTCGGACGACAAACAGGCCGGTCATCACCACCCACACCATCATCATCAACATCATCACCAGCAACAGCTTGTTCAAGCCCAGGCAAATATTGATGGTTGTATAATTTTTTGTTATAGTTGTAAAATTTTAATCCATTTTATCGAGCATTGTAGATGTGAACAGAAGCCATGGAAATCTTCTGTCCTAGGGCCGGTGAATTATAGGCTCAGTGATCATGTATCGGGCTGATTCCAATGTGTTACACCGGTCTCTCAAAAAAGAAATCATTTATGATATGTCATTTTGTTGCTCCAACAACAGGCATTATAGATCGTGCTTGCACACTTCGTGTACTAGACTGGCTCATGCTACCATAACTTTTTTAATCTTATTTCTAAGAATTTTGCCCAAAATGGACTTTGAAATACCTATACTGTAACTTTATTAATTCACTAGTGAGACCTCGACTGTTAGTCTATATTGGCGAAAATACATCAGAAGTCCTCCGTGCGGAGGACTTGGACTTCCTATTGTGGATTTTTTATCTTTTGAAATTGATAGAATGTGTAAAGTGCAAATATTCTGTCACTAATTGAACTATGTTTGCAAAACTATCATTCAGCTTTTAAAAAGTTAAAATTCTTGACCCTTCTTCACCTTACATGACTTTCGTTGAGGTTTGCCTAGATCCATTGCGCTTTAAAAAGTATCCAGATTGGGTCACCCGCGTTTCCGTTTGACAAATGTTCCGCCCCAGTCAAACTCCCCGCCTGACAATGTCTTCCGAGCGGGTCACACGCCACCAACCGGATCACTACAGGCAGTTTGAGTGACCTGGGGTCGAGACGAGAACACAAGGAACTCGGCCCGACTGTGCTTAGTACCAAAACTATATATTACGTTCCCGTTTTACTGAATAAGTCAAAAGACTATGACCCACTCTGTAGACATTGTCAGGCGGGGAGTTTAACTGGGGCGGTACATCTGACAAACGGCAACGCAGGTGTCCCAAGGTGAGCTCAGCCGAGACAGAAACCTGGCGTAGAGTAAAAGGGCAAAAGCGTGCTTGATTTTGATTTTCAATAGCCAGATTCCTCTGTTCATTGCATGTAAGCTCACATGGCAGTAAAATTAAAACCCGTAGATATTTTGACATATTTATTTGCAGAACGTTAATATTTTGAGTTTGTTTAACGTTGAAATGTATTGCTTTAAGATATTTTATATGCTAAATAGCTTGCCTTTGTCAGTAGAAAAGGTTCTTAGCTAACTTTAAATTCGATTTTCTTCATCGTAGATATCAGGCAGTGGAGCAGGTGATGCCAAGGATAAGGGCACTCTACTGAACGCCTGTCGAGCACAAGGGAAGCCAGGAATTGAAATAACTAATCATCCAAAGGTAACTTACTTCGGTATTAATTATTTTTCTCTTAGCGCCAAAACTAATAATTTTTTTTCTTCTGTACCATGAAATCATTTAGGATTCAGGTGTAGTGAATCATCATCTCTCACTTATCGTTTTAATATTTAAAGTCAGATCATGTTGTTCATGTTTTCTGGACTTTTTGTTTAACTTATTTAGCAAGCTGAATAACACCAGTGAATATTCGTATGATGTTGGCGGTAAAGATACTTTTTAAATTAAAATGGTCCGTCTAAAAATGCATAATTTTATACTTTTATACTTCGACCGTACCACTTGATTTGACTGAGTCGACCATCATTCCTATCTTCAAAACAGGCAATCGTAATTCGTGCGATAACCATCTTGTTATAAGCTTGGCTCCAGTCGTGTCTAGGTTATTTGCGTCAATTATCCTACGTCGTCTTAGCGCTTCACGTGAATCACACGCTAGAGAAGAATAGACCAGGGTCCAGTCAGGACGAGGTTGTATAGATAATATTTTTACGAAAGGCATGTTCTTGAACTGAGACACAATAGCCGTCTTTCTAGACTTCACATGTGCATTTGAATCGGTGAATCGCAATGTTTTATTCCATATTTTGTCGAAAAGTGGTTTTCCCACAAAATTTGTTAATATTATACGCGCTCTCTACACAAACTCTTCTGGTTGCGTTAAGGTCTACAACGAATTGACGTACAGTTTTCAACAAGCAGTGGTGTTCATCAAGGTTGTCCACTTTCTCTCATTTTGTTTAATTTTGTAATCGATGCTATTATGAACAACACACTTTCACACATTTAGGATGCAGGCTTTGAAGTTCTCCCGGGTGGTAAACTGGTTGGTCTTGACTATGCAGACGATATCGTACTATTATTCGACTATAAAAATGCTGCTCAGGCCACCTGTAATAGACTATCAGACGTTGTTTCGTCTCTCGGTATAAAATTCACACTCTATAAATGTAAGATACTTTTAAAGGATCACCCACCACTCACTCCAACTCTGCGACTGCAGAATGTAGACCTAGACATAGTTGACAGGTTTACATATCTTGAATGCTCTATCGTTGTTTGAAAAGTATAGCACATGTTGGATACCAACAACGAATAACTACCGTTGACACCTGTAGAAGTATTTTTGGATCTACCAATAAGTGTTTCTCGTTAGAAAAACAAATAACTTCGTTGGCTCTGTTCCGTTTTGCGTATACCCTCAAATCGATTGCCCAGTAGAGCTCTGTTCTCTCATCCAGCACCAGATTGGCATAAGAAACACGGTGGGCAGATTTCAACATGCCCGAAACAGTTGAAGTCATTTGCATCCAAATTGCGTAGTATAGAACACACTTGTCTGCCAGGATGGGGTCCACGTGCGCATCATATTTCTTGATTAGAAACACTTCAGGATATGGCTTCGAATTGAGCTCAGCAGTTGCGGATGTCAAGTAGAATCATCTTCGAAACTTTCATTTCTTAGTAGGGCATAGTTGGCTTTGAGGTATGATTTGGTTATGACGTGATACAGTTAAAGCCACAAGGAAGCTGTAGTACTGATGTTGCCTTGTCCCAATTCTAACTTGGCCATAATGGTGTTGTGTAGAGTGTTAGTTTGCCTCACTTCTATGAGTTATCTGAGATAAATATACTATTAGTAACTAGGTACACTTCATACTTCTTATGGTTATTTGGCAGTGAAACATTAGTCACTTTTGGCTTTTGTATGGCTGCGCATGATGATCACGATGATGATGACTTTTATAATAAATTGAAAATTGTACCTAGCACCCCAAATGGGACTCTAATCGGAGAACTAAATTTTGGTAGTTAATTTCTTTTCGCGTAAGTCTTTTGGCATTAAAGATATGTGCCTATTATAGATTAATTAAGCATTATGGGTCTGAACCTTCCGTAACCAAATTGATACATTTATACCTATGACAAAAAGACATTTTTTGTAAGGTCAATTATTTTGATACTCATTGTAGAGTAGCCTTATCAGTCATCACCTTGTCACACAAAATACTAGATAAGAATTAAGACAAGTGAGAAATATAATTTAACAATAATTGATTGCGCGGGTGGTGGTAACAATTATTTAAATCAAGTTTGCGAGCTTGAAGTAAACACCAATCCCATTGTATTTAACCAGTCGTCGAACAACATAACAAAACTACCGCCAGCCGCAACGCACTGACGCGTTTCGACCTTCCATGATCATCATCAGAGTACGACGGCAAACTGATTATTGAGGATCAAACCGCATTGAATATATATGGAAATCAAATTGTGTAGCCGACATTTCCAGTCAAGTTCAATGTATGCGAGACTGCTAGAGGTGAGAGCCGCATATCTAAATTTGATTTCCATATATATTCAATGCGGTTTGATCCTCGATAGTCAGTTTGCCGTCGTACTCTGATGATGATCATGGAAGGTCGAAACGCGTCAGTGCGTTGCGGCTGGCGGTAGTTTTGTTATGTTGTTCGACGACTGGTTAAATACAATGGGATTGGTGTTTACTTCAAGCTCGCAAACTTGATTTAAATAAAAATGAGAAATATCTTTTAACTGGCTTCATTTCTCGATATGCGCGCGTCGGGTGCGAATTTGTAATCGGTAATTATTCAATTAATTAGAATTTTAAATGAATTATTAAGTAAATTAAATGTGGTTTCGTAGAATACTGCGAAATGTTTATTTAAATCGCGTTTGCGAACTGAAAATAAACACAAATCTAACAAATTGCACAACGTCGCCAAACTACTATCAGTCACACGTACTTAAATAAAAATTAAATAATAATTGATTGCGCAGGTTGTGGTAACAATTCTTTAAATCAAGTTTGCGATCAGGAAGTAAACACCAATCCCATTGTATTTTACCAGTCGTCGAAAAACATAACACAGCTATCGCCAGCCGCAACGCACTGACGCGTTTCGACCTTCCATGATCATCATTAGAGTACGACGGCAGACTTATTGACCATAAATTTTGCAATGCAGTTTGATCCTCGCTAGTCAGTTTGCCGTCGTACTCTGATGATGATGATCATGGAAGGTTGAAACGCGTCAGTGCGTTGGGCTGGCGGTAGATTTATTATGCTGTTCGTCGACTGGTTAAATACAATGGGATTGGTGTTTGCATCAAGCTCGCAAACTTGATTTAAAGAATTGTATATATTTTTGTACTATAACGGCAGCCGAAATATTTTGTTGACGAAAAAAAATAACTGGAATCATTACTGGACGAATTGCCTTTTCTACATTACACAATGCTTAGTTTATACTGTCGCGTTTCGACCTACACTTAAATGATCCTGGATTTCACAAGTGGTGAACACAATTCATTAAATCATTTTTTGCATCTACGAGTGACACAATATACATTCATTGATACTCACTTGAAGATCTCTCAACCGTAACTGTATTTTTCAATATGTATGTATGTATGTTTGTGTAGTTGTTTACCATTGCAAAGAATTCAGTTAAATATAATTACCTGCCAATGTACGGCCATCTAAGTAAGATTACATTGATCTCATAATAATATCTGACGATTTACTAGACAAGCGTGTGCTTAGCACTGTGAAATAATTTTTAAATATAATTACCTGCCCATGTGTGTTAATATAACTAAAACTTTAGTGATTATATAGTGTACCAACGTGCGGAAATATATCACTACCCAGTGCACTGTCGTGTTTTCGGCGTTTCCTTGCTGATCATCCGTTACTATTAGTAGGATGTAAAATGTCGATGTTGGTAATTATAAATGCATGACATGCTTAATGTTTAGGAGTGAATTTTATAAGCAAATTAGTTGCGATCCAAGTGGACAACCCTTTATTCCGATAGCAATTTTGTTCCTTCTTTACATGGAGAGAAAGGTCTTTTAGATAGTCGCCCCTAAAACTGAAAATTTTATACGAGTTCTGGATGACGTAGTAATTAATTGGAATCGCGTAGAGAATGAAATGTAAAATTTCTTAACTGTAACTTATCAAGTTACTAGGTGCACAGCATCTAATACACAATTAATCATTATAGTTTTACTTAGTTTAACGTACGCGTGAAGAAAATTATACTTAACTGATTATTTAATAAATCTATACACACAAACATAGTTAGTTACTGTCTTTCTAATATCTAGTAATGAAACTAAAGTTTTACTTTTATATTGCTTGTTGTATTAGGTATTGCGCACCTAGTAACAAATGCGTTCAAATATGACCAGAAGGTGAAAGTAAGTTAAGCATGAACGAAAGGAATAATCTCGTGTACACATACGTTCCATGATTACTGGCGACTAATCAGTAGGAGTTGGTACTACGCCATATACCCACTATGTATTTGGTCAAGAAATTCTGTAAAGATTGACTGGTACGCGGTATATATTATATTGAGTGAGTTGGCTTTGAAGTCGATCTTGGTACTGAATGCGCACCAAACCTCCAACTTTTAATAATGGGGCAGTCCTGAAGTCGAAGCCTATGGCCCTTCTCCGGGAGTATTTAAATTTTTGTGGAACAACAATTTAGAAGGATTGGCATGAGCTCGTTACTGCTACCTTGTTGGAGAAAGCTGTCACAATAAGCGGAAGAATACCGTTGTGATGCCTCTCCACAAAAATATAACACTATCTCTGCGAATCTCCGGCGCTCGACAGGAATATGTAATTGCTTCCATTTTGTTCGATTATGTTCCTGATGCAATTTGTGCTGATTTCATGGCAACTTACCCTAGTGGAAGTCGGTACTAGAAACTGGCTTGCCGACGACTCAGTTCTGTTGGCGGTATAGATAGAATAGCTCTAGAGAATCATTTCTCGCACTTAAGAAATTTACATTTGGTACGGCCTTATACTAAACGCCTTAAAAAACGTCATAATGGTCCTTTTTGTTCCGGAAGCAAAGATCATGCTCTACGGCTCCTTGTTACTATTCGCCAACTAATTCTCTTTAGTCCACCATGACAGAGGACGGATTGGCTTCTGCCGAGTTGTTCAGAAGCAATATTTTTTCTGCAGCTGCCTTTACCGATTTACACAAACCACTGGACTCACCCGTCCATTAGAATAGGCATTAAGTCTGATCTGTAAGTCGCGCATGTTGACGGTTATTCTTTTTACTGCAGAGATTTGGGAGCGGCTAGCTATTACTGTCAGGGTCTGGACAGCTTTGTAAATCTATATAAGCATTAGACTTTATTTAGGTTATTGCCAGCTCAACATCGGGAGGAATTAATGAAAATAAATATTTAATACATTAATAGTTCCATTCGATCGCTTTTGGATTTACCATCGCCATCGTATCTAGATGTGCACTGCTGATTGCGTTGATTATGGCATTTTCAGAAGGCCACTTACACATCATGCTCGACACCCTATGGAGGCAACACAGGCGAATATCTGAAACCATAAAAGGGTTAGAGCGGCAGTCTCGTGGTCGGATGCGCTATTGATAATTTGGTCTCACTGACCCAGAGAAACTTGAATGGGAAAATCTGTGTGGCAACAATGGCAGACTGAGCCCGGTTAGGGGCCCTGGTTAATTCTGCCTTATTAAAACCTAAATTATCGTTTATGTATATTTTTATTTTGTCCTTCACATACTTTTCTCTATAAAAACATTTTTGTATTCGATGCAATTAATTTAAATGAGGCCGACTATTGAACTAAATCAGGTTACCAAGTTTTTTTCATTTCTTGTTATAATTCGATTAGTTTGAAGCCCGTTATAACTGGTCGTTGTACCCTCTTGTTCTTATTTGAATCGATTATAATGTCGTGTGACGTTCATGCGCTAAGTTGCATTAGCAAAATTAAACAAAAATGCAATGTTTACCTTTCTCGCTTAAGTCACGTGACGATCATTTTGAGATTTTTGCATACAGTTGAACCCTAGTTATCTGCGCCTATATACTATTAGTTCATAAACAAATGGAAGTTTGTTAACTCCATAGACATTTTTCTGTGTGTCTTTCTGTGTAGTTGGTATTGTGACCTTTCATCTGTTTTAGGACATAAAATATTGAGTGAAATTTCGTTATCCATTAGCTGCTATAAAAGAAATTTTTTTAAATACAACGCGGTCAATAATTAGTGCATCGTTTTAATTTATTGTTTGTTTTAAATTTTACATATTGTTTCATTATTATTATTATTTTAGGCATGTATTTTTACTGTTATAACTTCATCTTCGATCATACTAATATAAATGTATTATATATATATATATATATATATATATATATATATATATAATATCCATTGATTATATATTTATCTACACTCAAAATAAGCTGATTGACGAAACGATGGACCATTTCCAGAGCTTTTTAACAATTGCCAACAACATACGGAAATAGGAGTGATGTTCGACTCCTCCGCCATAACCGAAGATGTTAGATAGACTAATCCATTGATGACGCATGTTATGAATTTAAAAAAATAATATTAGCTTTATAATGCACCGGACGTAGACTGCCTAATCCGTTGATACCTTTCTGATGTTCGTCTTCCATTTCCGCCAACAGTACAACGTTGCCAGTGCCTTTGGGGTCATCAAACTGTTTTCTGCCACCGATCTCCAGTTCAGAGCATGTTACAGACATTTTAGCTAATATATTATTCTCGACTTCTTTGAACTAATTGAGACAATGATTGCTACAGTTGTATTTTCTTTTTAATCTTGTAAAAGAAGTTAAGCTAAATGATTTCAAATCTTGCGCCTCCAGCAATGGATTAAGATTGTATCTATCAGACGACATTTATTGCATAGAATGTTCGGCTGTAGTGAATAAAACGATTTTCGTAATCCTTTATATATCTACATTTTCCATGAAAGCCGAGTGATCTGTGTTAGATTTTGGTACAGTTCTTCATAATTTAAGATCGAATATTTACTACAGCTTGGTATAAGCCAGTAAGCACGAAACGTATGTGCATGAGATTATACTTTCCGGTCATGCTGCCTTTGGTTTATCCTTCTGGTCACAACTGAACTAATTTGTTACTAGATTTGCAACAACTAATACATACTAGCTTGGTATAAACTCAAACCACCCAACAAGATAGAGTATCATTTGAGCCACAGTTTCTGTCACATACTTGTTGAGTCATGGTTAAGATGAACTGAGTAAATTCTTGTGACTTGCGATTTAGTAGAGTCAATTAAAATTTAAACTGTAAAAAAAGTGACATATTGACGTCATTAGGAGTAAAAGTAAAAAGGAACTTACTATAATCAAGGTTACGATCTTGATGTAAACACTTGACCCTTTATTTACATACATTTGTCAGTAGAAAATAATAATTGTATAGTGTAGAAAGGCAATTCATTTAGTAGACTGGTTTCGTCTTTATTGTGAACTCATCACGTATTGGCCAGAAATAGCCGTGGACAGGGCTCGAACCTGGACAAGTCTGCTTCGGAATCTGGTGCCACCCTGTTGCAGAGAGGCTCATATGTGCATGAGGTTATATTTTTCGTTAATGCTGAATTTGGTCTATTCTTCTGGACCTATTTGAACCTATTTGTCACTCGGTGCGCAAAACCTAATACACAATTGCATGCATATTAGTTCTTCGCATTAAACAATGTATAATTACGAACTAGATATTCCAGGTGACATCTTAATTTTATCAAACGTACATCTTCCCGTGTTGTTTTTGTCTTCATTTGCGTCTTCAAGTTTATTCATTATATAGTTTATATTGATAGTTTGTCTGTGCTTTATTTTAAATTGGTCTACTTTTGTGCAACTCTGCTATTGATACTTCAATTTGCTTTCAATCTAAATCACTTTATCGAAAGACGATATAGGTTTTCGCCGTTTAGTAGATCTAGTATATGCGGCGAAAACGGATACACGGAACGAAAGCAGCGTTTCCTTTTTTTGTCACTTAATTCTTAGAACGAATGTTTGCAAAGAAAATTTTTACAGTCAGGTTTTTCTGCATGTGATACAGGAAAAGGATGTTCCGATGAACAAACAAATATAAATGAATAGTTTTTAGGAGTGTAGTATAGTAAAATGGTCGTTTTTCTCCGAAATATTTCCCTGAAGCTTACATTTCTTGTTCTATGAGGTATCGCTATTTCTGTGGTTATACTTATGAACACCATCAAATTGGGAATTAAAGTTGACATTTTTAAATAAGGAAATCTTCAGGTTGGATTTGACTGACCGCCTCTGCTCTATCTTTTATCACATATCTTGACGGATGCTATAAATAATGGTATCGGTATCGGTTTTGTATGGAGCCCGCTTCTTTAAATAAACTCTGAAAGATACTATCCGTTTTATGGACGCAAATGATTGCATCGATGTCGCCTTGATGTGTAATTGATTCGATCTAAATTGGTGACCTCGTTCATCTGCGTCTTCTGTGTACCTCTCTCCACTTTGGCTGGATTCGCGCCTTCCTATATAACCATTCGTGTCTTCTTTATTGGGTGTTTGTAACTGATATTTCTGCTATTATTCTCACTGTTATTTCTTCCTTTTATAATGCAAGCCTCAATAAATTTATAGTACACTTTCCACGTGCAAAAAGAAAAAGAAATTTTATCAGAAATAAGAACCGTCCTCATGCTGTATACACTGATATCGGTTACATATTTACATATCAGCGCCGCTGTATATATATATATATATATATATATATATATATATATATATATATATATATATATATATATATATATATATATATATAGCGAGATGTTCATTTGTAGGTACTTGACAATAATTTGAGAAAGAAACGATTCTTGTATCTGATAAAATTTCTTTTTCTTTTTGCTCGTGGAAATAGTGCTATATATTATTTCTTCCTTCGTATAATGGTATTGTGGCAATGAAGCCTAGGTATTTAAATGTTGCTGCATCGCTGTTGAGGTCCTCTTTTAATAGAAGCCGTATTTGATCCTGGTCAATACTTAGCTAATCATGTCGCACATTACTCTCATTATTTTAGGAAAACTACTATGGGCAAATATGTACGGCAATCATGTAGCAGTATGAGCCTAGTGAAGATGTTCTTTTATAACACTCTACTCTGGTAACATTGTTTTTAGCGTGTCTGTTTGTGTCCAAATTGTGATTCACATCTTGCTTTTACATAAATCTTTTCATGATCAACGCTATTTATTCGTCCACGATACGATTTTCAGGGCTAAGAAGTTTCGCTCTGCACAAAAATCGAAAGTTTTGAATGCATATCTCGTAAAAATTTTAATAATTTCTTAGTTCAATCTTAAACGCAAGAATGTTGATCTTAACAAAACCGGGAAACAGCATGGCTTCACGAAGCTTTTTATTCGGCAAGCGTTACTGCCTGCCGGTGGAGCTTTGCTTTTTTTCTAGTTTGTATTCTCGTTTTTTCTCGAATTCAGAGAAATCGAGGATAAATGTAGTCTAGAATTGTATCATTATATATTTCTTGTGAATTTCTATCACGTCGTTCTTGTTCTGCTCAGTTAGGACAGATTTCTTGTGTCTCTATCGTAGCAATGAATGCGTGTTTGCAATGAAGTCTTTGTCGTATCACCTAGTGGAGCCTCTTCGATCTAAATAATTAAACGAAGGAAACAGAACATTCCTTCATTATCTAAAGGGCTTGCGATTTTTAGCGCATCAATGGAGTGCTTGGTGAACCGCGTTTCTGAGCTGCGAAGTGTCCTTGTCATTTCTGACTGATAAACCATTTTAATTGTGCTGTATTTGTGTACTCAACTGTTAGGCGCTGCATTCAACCTATTAGTAGCATTTATCCATGGTTTATCTTCATTTTTTTTACTTACCTGGCTGCTAATTTCTTGTGAAACCTATATTCCTTGTAATATTCTCTTAATTGCACAAAACTAACTTGTCTCGAATTGCTTGACCGTTGGTAGAGACAGCAATTATACGTTCAGATTTTTTTGTTGAGCGAAAGCCTGCTCCAGCGGTATATATATCGTGTTCAGAAGCTGTAGTTATAATCGCATGCCTACTTCACCTACGCAATACAACTTTGGTAGTGCGTCTAGCGAACTAACTCTGGGGGTCCGTTAGAAAAACACGAGTGCAGAAAATTTCTTTTAGATGTTTTAATTGAGTCAGCACCGTGCTTGCTCATCCCAAATACAGCTCGTAACGAAATAATTTGTTCACATTATTGTGAAATAAGGAGGTCCATTCACGGACAGTAAAGCTTTATGGGCTTACATAAGTACTTGTTTTTCGTTCAGCTGTAGATACATTTTGAATAGAATTAAAAAGACGTATGGATACGCAAATACTTGATATATAAGTGAATGCTTACAATTAAAAACAACCGTGGGCCTCAAAGTCAATTTTAAATATCGTTCTGAATCTTGAAACTGTTCTCTTCAATTGTAGGCATGGGGCACGATAAACAGTAAGTTAAAACTATCGCTACTGCCGTACGCCACAAAATTTGCAATTATGTACTAATTAATGTTTATGGTTGGCCTTTTATTCACGAGTAGCCTATGTAGCATCTGTTTCAACCTACAGCTCCAACTGGCCATACGAAATCTGCCATCGTAGAACAGACACCACGGTAGTTTCGGAAGTGATATTGAATTGAACATTTATATAACTAAACGATCATTGGTTTTGCGGGCGGCGATATAAAAAATTGTCCCATTATATCCAAACATTTTTCAGTATAAACTAAACATTGTATAGTGTGGAAAATGCAATTCATCCAGTAGATCAGTTTATACCTTTTTAAGGAACTCTTCATGTACTATCAATAATTTTTCCGCAACATTACGCGAAACTGGCTACATTTGCTTTTGCTTTAAATCAAGTTTGTCAGCTTGAAGTAAACACCAACCCCATTGTATTTAACCAGTCGTCGAATAACATAACAAAACTACTGCCAGCCGCAACGCACTGACGCGTTTCGACCTTCCATGATCATCATCAGAGTACGACGGCAAACTGACTATCGAGGATCAAACCGCATTGAATATATAAGGAAATCAAATTTAGATATGCGGCTCTCAGCTCTAGTAGTCTTGCATACATTGTATGTGATTGGAAATGTCGGCTGCACAATTTCTATGCAGTCACGAACATTTACTTCTTGTAGCTTTCGCCACATAAACATGTATAGAAAATACAATTTAACAATAATTGATTGCGCGGGTGGTGCTAACAATTCTTTGAATCAAGTTTGCGAGTTTAAAGTAAATACCAATCCCATTGTATTTAACCAGTCATCGATCAACATAACAAAGCTACCGCCAGCCGCAACGCACTTACGCGTTTCGACCTTCCATGATCGTCATCGGAGTACGACGGCAAACTGACTGACCATACATATCCAATGCGGTTTGATCCTCGCTAGTCAGTTTGCCGTCGTACTCTGATGATGATCAAGGAAGGTCGAAACGCGTAAGTGCGTTGCGGCTGGCGGTATTTTTGTTATGTTGTTCGACGACTGGTTAAATATAATGGGGTTAGCGTTTACTTCAAGCTTGCTAACTTGATTTAAAGAATTGTTACCACCACCCGCGCAATCAATTATTGTTAAATTGTATTACATTTGCTTTTGTCTACCGCGCCACACTGCCAGACGCTACGCACATTGTTTTCGTTAAATCCGTTGCTTAAGTGTTTCCAATGCGAAACATTTTTAGAACACTGTGAATCGTATCACTAATTTAGTGCAATTCGTTTTTTTAATTGCATCATGTGTTTTGAGAATGTCTTCCCATATGCACAAACTTGTGGTGTTCCTATAATTATTCACTGGATAAAACATTTTTATCTCAGTGAAGAATTATAGAGCATTTATATAATTTCTCAAATAACTGAGCAAGCATCTTTTAGTCATATGATTGTTTTCGCTTTATGCCCATTTTTAACCAAAATGAACATTTATTAGATTGAATATCAAATTACGTCTTAATGATTAAAGTAGCCTGAAAACAGCATTACGATAGATTTGTTCATGCAGAATTACCTGGTTGTCGTTATGTATAGAAAGTCCTGAAGAATATTTTGACCAGCACTTTCGCGGGTCCTCTAAATCATGATCTTCATGAATTTTACAAACTATTTCCATTCTAGGCATTTTGATGTGAACGTTGAAACTATAGGTCTGCAAAAATGAGCATAAAATTATTTATTAGAGTACATTAATGAATCTCGGATCCATATCAATCACGAAGTAATTCTAAATTTTCCTTATTAATTTACCTGATTTCATTTCTTTTCAGTATTTTTGTATGAGTTGCAATTTGATTTGAGCCATAGATACTACTTAGCATTCTCAACTTATTGTAAGTAGTACAAACGTCTCTAGTTTTTATCTGGACAACAGGTTGTTAATTCATCAACAGCTGTCGTGGCTACTAACACCACCACATCTTCCATGGCTGCGAATGCCACACTTAGCAACAGCAACAGCAACAACAGCAGCACTGCTGTAGGCGCAATTGGACGAAATACAATGGTCAGTGGTCCAATGAAATTGATCTCTTCATCAGCAGTTAGTGGTCCACCGGTGACAGTTGTTCAGTCAACATCCTCTAGTTCCGGAATTTCCGTGAAATCAACATCAAATAGTCTACATCAATCAGGCCAACATCTCATTCCACAACAACACCAGAGTCAACATCAACATGTAAGAAGTGCTGCGATTTCCTCACTTGGCAACAGCAATATTGGTTGTGGTACCAACTTATCCAGTAATGATACGGGCAGTAATTTTCCCGGTAGTGGACTTACATCTAAGTCATCATCCGTTATGAGTGGAATTCTGTCAGGACATCCTCATCAAATGAATTCTGTTCATCAACAACAACAAGTAACTCTATTTTGTACTATTCTTGGCAGGAGAAAATCTTGGCATTCTAATACTTGTATCATGAGTCTAGCCATTTCATTATAATGCAAGTATAAAGGAAGAAATACTTTGTGTATTCAGGCATAACTTTATTGAAATAGCAATTTGATATAACATAGTTAAAATAGGCCGTCAAATGATTCAATATTGTGTATTTATACGCAATGTACGTAATACTGGTCCGAGTACTAATGAAGCCACTAAAAGCATTTCAGACTATAGTAGCTATGAATTTAATGACCTTTTCTGCAATTGCTGAACATATTATCTACACAGATCACACCGTCAGCCAAGTGATTTCCAGGTTTATGTAGTCAATGAAAATTAATTGCGTATTACCGGCTGCAACATCCTTTCTCCATAATAAATTTTTTTTTAAATAATAATTTTGCGCGAATTGGATATGAACTGGTGTGTCAGGGGTTTGGTGAGCGAGTGTGCTTCTGCTTACGCAATTACACATCTTGTTTATTGTTTCATAATGTATACGTTTAATCCAACCCAAATCTTTTTGCTGTCTAAACATACTACATAAAGTTACATTATTTCCTATCAAATTGAGATCTGGCAAAAAGAGCACGAACTTTAACAGCTATAGTTTAAACCTGCTTTATAGTGAAGTTATGCTTCATAAGCAAAATATTTTTCTTTACCACTATTACGCATTTCTGTCATAATATTTGAATGAAATTTTATTGAAATGTTACGCGTAATCCTCTTCCAATATTGTGGTAGGTTGATTTATGTGCATAAAAGGTCGAACAGCTTATTTTTTATATTATACAAATTTATGTCGAGCGTGATCTCCACGGTTTTCGTCACTGCAAAAATAAGTTTTCACACATGTAGCCAAGTCGACAGAAGATATGCAATTTAAAGCCATTTTGGCTATCTTGACTAGCAAATATGAAAATCCTTGCTGTTTTGAATTGACACACACATATTCACAAATATATACACACACATGTACACTATAAATCCGAATTGACACAAAATAATCTAAACTATATATAATGTTCATTTCAATTGTATGTTTAGTCAGAAGGATTTCTTATAAATTGCACTGTTTTAGTTCTGATGCAGAATTTGTAACTTTTTTTATACAATCTGCCGGTAACATTACTGTCGGGTAACTTACAAGCATTAACAATACTTAATTGTATATTAGGCAATGCGTACCGAGTAACAAATTATTTCATATATGATTACAACGATATACCAAAGACAGCATGGACAAATGGGATAATCACGTGTACACAGCGTTTCATGCTTACTGGCGACTCATTTGTAGCAGCCGATAGTATGCTCTATATCTATTATATATTTGGTCAAGAAATGTGAGACAGGCGAAAAGTACTATATCCTATACGAATGTGTATTCAAAAAATAATGGAGATTGCCTCATATAACGTTTTCGACAATGCGACTTCAAAACTAACTCATTATGTAAAACTTATACCGAGTCTGTAAAGGGTACCAACACTATAGTTTCTGAGTCGTTACATGATACCAACGCAATGAATATTAAGGAATGCTAAATTTCACCAAAATTATCACCTGTTACTACGGAAAATCCCTACAATTTTGCCTTTATCGATATTGTTTATCACATTTTACGGTAATAATATCATTCAATAAAATATATAATAGTTATATAACATTCGGTGCGTAGAACTAATATATACGCAAGTTTATATTAGGCACTGCGTACCTAATAACAAATTAGTTCAAATAGGACAAGGAAGGCATTCATAAGTCAACATGAACGAAATATATAATCCCATGTATACATGCATTGCGAGTTTAGTAGCAGGTTCTGCATCGAAAACCTATATAAATTTGGTCAAGAATGTGGGAAAGTGTGTATGAATTTTCTGGAGTACCCAGTTTTTAGAATCGATTTTAATTTTCAATTATGGTGAAATGTAACCCATCTCAAAAATCATTGGGCTAATACCCTTACAGGCTTGGTGTCTTAAAAACTATAGTGTTAGTAATTTTTACAATCCTTGGCATATATTATAACTAATGAGTCGCATTGTCGGAACTTAACATGAAGCTAATTCAATCATTTCTTGAATACACACCCATACATGAGATTGTTCTGTCCAATTGTTCCGCATTTCTTTACCAAATATATAGTGGGTCAAGGATGTAGTACCGGATTCCAACTAAAATGCCGTTTTTGTGCTTATTCACAAAAAACAAGCCGATAGCACTACAACCAACTGACATGACGTCAGTCTGCTGTGCTGCATCACTTTGTTCAACTGAAACTTTCAAGCAGGTTTTTTCTTTGCACTCTTGAGTGACTCTACCGGTGTCAACGGCCATTCATAGTTGCTATTATTCACTACCTGCCTGTGTGCGACTCTGTTGTGCGTTGGATATTATGGTAAGATATGCCTACTGTTGGTATCATGTTATTGAACGTTTTCGGTTTGTATAACATTAGTCGATGAGCTTGCATCCGTGGCTATGGAATTTTAACGGGGATGTCTTCGAGTTCTCACCTTGATTAAATTCGTTGTCGATACGACATTTGAGAGGAGTGTAGAGTGGTTTTTAGCCAAATCGTTGAACTCGATCTAGCCGACTAGGTTGTTTTATTAGTAGAGATGAACATGGAGCACGCATAAAATGTGCGCATGAATTATCCATTCGGTATGGTGTCAGCTAAATGCCTCGAAAACTCTTTATGATAATTTTTTAAAGGAAGCAATACACTATGCTACCTGTTGTCAAAAATCTGGTCGATCTAACATTTTTAATAAAACATTTGAAAAATCTTGTTCTGCTGAGTTTCTTTTTGTAAATTATCTAAACCACTCGGGAATAGAGTGCCAATTTTTATACGAATTAAATCTGGGTCTTCACACCAGGCATATTATTGGCCCTTCTTGATGGCGACTAGTTCTGTTGATGTTGACAGTTTCCTTCAGAAAATGAAATTTGCTTTCTGTATCTGGCCTGTTTGCACTTATTCCGCCATTCAATTTTTTTAATAAGGCGTCTTAACTGCACAGTTAAACCGATTTACTGGTTCCACATTAACTAGGGGGCTATATCCACAAGTAACCCTTAGTTTTATGCTACTGTTGCAGGCACGGATAACCAGGACCCGCCGATAGTTTGAACGGGAAGCTGTATATTCTTTAGAGGTCGTCGAGTTTAGCACGGCCAATAATGCCATCCATCGGCTGGTTCGATTGCAGTTTTAAATTCAAATGTTTCGTGAGACGGTCGCACTACTGTGTCTCCAGCAAAGTTCATAATAAAACGGACGATACTGCTTGCGAGGACTGGCCAGTTTTCAAGCGACTAGCACATTGTTCATGCTTATTCCTCAGATTGTTCATGTTATGATTGAAATTTTTTACTGCAATAATGGAATTAAATTAATAAAATGACTGCATACGATTAACACAAAATGGCGAACAAATCGACATTCTAATAAAAAAGAAAACTTTAATGAATAATTAAGGTTATGTATTACTGATCTTATCTGCCAAAATACATGCACAAACAGATATCTGTCCCAAGCCTTTGATAGCAATGGAACGCTACTGGGAGAACACTGCGTTCGTCTTCACCTCTTAGTTTGTCCTAGAGCCTCATTTGGAATTTTTAGAGCCATCCGAATAATAATTGCAAAAAGGTTATCAATTTGATCACAGAGAAGTATGTATTAGGTTTTGCGAACCTAGTAACAAATTAGTTCAATTGTGACCAGAAGGATAAACCAAAGGCAGCATGAACGGAAAGTATAATCTCATGCACATTCGTTTCGTGCTTACTGGCTTTTGCTGCCTTTGGTTTATCCTTCTGGTCACAAGTGAACTAATTTGTTACGAGGTTCGCAACACCTAATACATACCTGCATATATATTAGTTCTCCGCAACAAACAGTATTTAACTGATCACAGAGAGGTTAAATAGATCAATTAATCAGAGTTTAAAATCCTCAAGGGAGTGAGTGCACTGAGCATCAGCCACCACACAAATGGAATTAATCCTTTACTGTGTATCAGGACATTGATAGTTAATTTTGCTTATGCTTAATATGCTTATTACAAATAAACATAAAACGCAGTTGAAAACAACAAATACGTGACCGTATGGTTCAGGTATCAGAATATGTAAGACATGAATTGTTTTGTGCGAAATGCCGAGTACAAAACCTTTTTAGAAGAAAAAATGTTATCTGACCACATTGGCCTTTATCCAGAAAAATTCTGCACTAGGATGTCGAAGCTGAGATGACAGGGGGGTAGTCGGATTTCCATGACGTCCTGTGATCAACTTCCCTTGAAATTTATACCCTGGAAGCTTCATCAGGTCATGTATACTGGCTTGAAAATTTTGGAAATCTTCAGGATGGCGGCTAAACTAGATATAGCGCTAATTATGCGCTCAGAAATATATAAATTCCTTATTAATAGCTGCATCACTGAAGCACTTGCTTAACACGAACAGTGTCCTCCGGGGGATCAAGAGTACTTTACCTACTTCGCCTTGTTATTGCATTGGCTTGGCTACTGGAAAAACTCTATTTTTTCACTTTATCAATACCATCCTGTTCCACTTCTTTGTGAAGTTGGTATACAGACGGAAACTGGTAGGCCAGCACGCCACATCGTGTATGTACGTTTCACTGTTAAACAAATACCTCCTCCCATAATTTTCATTGTCAAAATCCGCTTTAAACTTCACTCCGTCAACCGCTCCATATACTCAAAATTAACCTTACTCAGAGAATCTAAGCTTAGCACATGTTCTCCATCTAAAGTTATTCCATTGCTCTTTACCAGGCAGCAGTTGTAAGTGCAATTAGCCTAATTAGTTTCGCTAGGAATTTGCAATTCGCAAAAATTGGTTCAAATGGAAAACGAAATTTCGATTATTTTTGCTCATAGAATGCACTTCTGTTAGAACCTATGGGAAACCGTCTTAAATGCGACCATCAGATATTTTTATATCCTAAATACAAGGTCACGTTTTGCGACTCAAGGTATCAGGTCGTTAACATATTATTCCACCTTAAAACTTCTGTAATAATTGACGATTGCGCTTCCGTCCGGATTTTCTTACGTTAACAAATTAAGGAAGGATCGCAGGAACAATTCGGCATGTTATGAGATCACTATCCATGGCCTTCGATTTTAACACATAATCAGTCTTTCTTTAAGCCGCTGAAATATGGTAGATGACCAACTACTGCTGCTACCATATGGATAAATTTGTAAATCCCTAAATTTGTACTGATAGGCTGTATTCGCTACAGCCATTATTCAATAATATAATTTACAAGTTGACCAGTTTCAGTAAAAATGATAGGTAGGAAAGCGTTGTATTTGACATTGTCTCGAAAGGCCGCAAATGCATCTTGTTTAATAGTCTACCTAGGAAAATGTGGTGTATTGTTGGACCCGGAACTGTTGTATCGTAAGCGAAAGCCATTATTTTTTGCTATATTTCACTTAATAATACCATATGGACTCACGCTATCTTAACGCACTTGGGAAGTTATCTGCTAGAAGTTTTGGAAAATAGTGTCTTGGGTAGAGCTCTTGTAAATACTATTTTAAAGAAATTCTCCTCTTAAGCCCACTGCGCACGAGACCATAATCTCAGTTTCAGTATTACTAAATTATTGCGAACAATCTGGCTAGATAATTCATAGCAGTAGCATTTACAACTATTTATTGGGATATTGCCATTCTCTTCTCAAAGTCTAATTTTAAAGATAGCTACACATTTAAACAGACAAATTACCCATAGTGGGATAATTTTTTTCTGAAAAGGTACAAGTTTATCTAAAAATATGCTTTTTTCGTTATTTAAATTACAATTACTCAAGAATAAATCACTTGGATTTTGATTCATCAGATATTTTTTGTCGCGTGTAAGTTAAACGTCAGGTAAATTTCGTAATATCTCTTGCACTGAAATGATATATATATTAAATTATGCATTACGTATTTTTAATGCCTTGTAATGAAATAGTTAAAATATTACCAGAAAGATATGCCAAAGGTAGCATGAACAAAAGGTGTAATCTTATGTGTGTTCTTGATGCGTACTTTTGACTTACCAGTAGGATTTCTCGAACTGCGTCTCCTTACTTGGCCAAATAAATTGTGGATATATGGCATAGTGCTGGTAAACACCAATCGCATGTTTGTATAAGATTGTATCTTTTGTTCATACTGACTTTGGTATACCCTACTAACCTATTTGTTACTAGGAACGCAATGCATTATGCACAGCTACCAGATAAGTTTCCGACAAAGTCCAGTGAATGAGCATCACCGTTGTTAATTAGGCTTTTATTTAAATGAAAATAGTCAGGTATCGTTCGCTAGTAAGCATGATATGCTTACTGGCTAAAGGTGGTGTCACTGGTTTGAGTGACACTGGCCGTCCTGTCTAATGCTGATGGTTTTCACAGTAAAGACAAATTCTCCGACTTGTTGAATGATTTTGATCTAACTGATAATCTTCCAGCTTATTTCTCTGCCTTAATTGATTTGTCCGTGATAGTTAACGAAGTACAAAAACGCTTCCTGATCTACAGGAAAAGATCTTCTAAAACTCCATATATTGATTGATGGACTATTATTCAATACTTTCCGCACACGAACAAAAATTCCGTGTTACATTTGAGCATCCGGACTTAAATTATGCTGTCGTAATGTTTTTAGGAATCCAACAGTATCGTTAGAATGGCTTAGCAAATGTTCCAATAATTTCACTTTTACATTTTTTCATCAATAATATATTTATTGTTTGCTTCTTTTACAGTTTTATAGCTAAATTTTATTAAAAAATATATTATTTAGTATTGCTGACGCCTTATTTTATTCTCTCCTTTGTAGTCTCGTACGATATCTGATAATCAGTTGGGTCCACCGGACACTAAATATCCTCGAATGCAGCAGTAAATAATGAATGAATCTTACAATATGCTGCGGCCAGTTTTATTTGTAAATTGTTGACTGGTTTTTGCTTACAAATATAAATTCTACAGTTTTATTTTTAACCTCTACATGTAGTTCTTTATGTTTAATATCCTACCACGTTAATTAAAAGTATACTTTGTTCGTTTGAATGTGATTATTTATATAGGCATATATAAAACTTTGCGTTAAGTCTTGAAGCAATATAGCACGGTTTTATTATACATTTTATTGTAAAATACTAAAAATTGCGTAAGTAAATAAGTGCTATCCATTTTCTTCACCATGATGTGCCATGATTGGGTACATCATCATCATGTAAGTTGTACTTGTCATGGTTATATGTGCACTGTAAAAGAACACTAGGTCGCCCATTCCTAGTGATGGTTTTTATTCTGAGTTTTCCTTCTCCTAGATAGTCTGCCAACCAAAGCTGATGAGCACTATATGCCCAGATGCCAGTGGCCAGAGTTTCCTTCAGTAGCCAAAACTTGCCCTTCACGTCTGGAACGCTTGCTCTCATTCCGTCACTACACGTTTAACAAAAAGTAAAAGTGCAGTTAGACCAAACTCGAGGCCTTACATGAAACGGGATGATGGCTGTACCTTTATGGCCCGGCAAGATGCATGCTACCAATCCCGGGTTGACTAGCTTGAGCCCGCCGGTCGTCAAGCCGGAATTGGGTACACATTTCTGGCAACCATAATTTTTAGGTCCTTTATTTACCTGAATTATATAGCTTACTCGGTAAAGTATATCACTCATCTGGACTCTATTGGTGGACGTCACTGTATTAGCTAGGACTAAGAGTTACATTTGGTATCCACATAGATTAAAATCAAGCTATAGAATAATTTTTTTCCAATATGTGAAACATTTATTCCCTGTTATATATATATATATATATATATATATATATATATATATATCGGGAGATGGAAAAAGATTCATCTCAAAGTCGATTCACAAGAAATCAAGTTGGACTGGGCGTTATATTCACTAATCCAGTAGTTTACGAAGGGTGCACAAAAGGATCCACAGCAAATTTGGGCACTCGAATACACAGAATTTGTTCACCTAAGAGCATTTATTTAGACATAAACGTGATTCATGAAACGTTAAAAAAGAATTAGTATCCAAACTGGTTTATAGAAGATATTTTAGGACAAAGTAATAAAATCCAGATAAAACGAGATGTAATCAGAATACCTCGCAGAATAGTGCATAATTTGCTATTTTAAATTTGGAAACCTCGAAAGAAAATTAATTCTGGCGACTAAAGCCAAGGTTCCTCTGTTGCGTGTTTTTCTTCTCAGCACAAAAAAAGAGAACTAATGACAAATACACCTTGTCTGTGATATCCACACCAATAACCTTATAAAAATGTCAATGTACCTTCAACGCACATTACATCAGCAGATGCAAAATGAGGCTATAGGCACAACTAAACAAGCATCTTCCTAAAAGTTGGTTCAAAGATGGTGTAACTCTTGTACAAAAATAAGCAATTTGTGAAAATGTTCTACTCACAGGCCACGTTGCTGATAATAAAAATAGGAACAAATTGTCAGGTTCAGATTTCTTCTCATGGTAGTTTTTCTATGTTGTTCGACGACTGGTTAAATACAATGGGATTGGTGTTTACTTCAAGCTCGCAAGCTTCATTTAAAAGGTTGTTATCTTCATCCGCATAATCAATGATTGTTTAACTTTATTACCTATATATATGCTGCGAAAATTGCAGAAATTTAATGTTCGTGACTCCATTGTGCAGCCCACATTTACAGTCAAGAACAATGTATGCGAGACTACTGCAGTTCAGAGCTGCATATATAATATTGCTTTCCATATATATATATAGATGTTCTTGAAGTTGTGTTGTGCATTTTTATCCATTTTTCATGCTAGAATATTTGGATGGAATATGGGAGGCTGCATGAAGCTAAATTATAATCTGGTTCTGGCAGACAGAAAGCTGGTCAGATCCATGGATTGAACCAGTATGATACCCGCTGTACGCTCTCGCTTTCATGACAGCGAGTAAACGTCTGTGTAGTTATAATCGACTGTTGAATCACCAAAACTTTCTCCATTATCATTAGCCGACTTGCTCTTGAAGTTGTACTTCTGAAAAAGTAGTCTTATTTCCTTATACCGTCGGTACAATTCGACTAATTTGTCTAGAACAACTGTCTCCCAGTGTGCACGAAGAGATCGATGTAAATATGAGTGCCATTAGTAAAGATTTTAGAGGCTTTAATGGCCGACATTATCGACTTATTTAGTCTAATTGTGTAACCTTCGCACACAATATTTCTTTATAAACCGTGTATGCTACTGCTGTACTACAGCAAAAATTAACTTACTTCAAACACAAAAAACATTTATTACCCAACATGTAATTATAAAATACTTTTAAAATTGCACAATAGAGCTTTCGCAGTCTTGACAATTGGTTTTATTGTCGATATAATCTATATATATATGTTAATCCAAAATTTTTCAACAGCGGAAGCGTAACTAAGCGAGGTTTAAATGGAGCTTGGTACGCCCCGTAGGAAGAACAATTTACATAAAATAGTAATAAAAATCTATACACATATACAAACTCAGTTTTAAGTTTACTAGTTGAATTCATAAACGAATGGAGGCCGAAATGTATATTGGGATGATCAATTAACCTTGTGAACAGTATTAAGTATCTGCATTACCATAATGATGATTAAGTCAGCGCTGTCAAGCTGTAGCACTACTCTCGTTCGCCCTCGACTGCATAGAAAGCTGGCATGCCGTAGTATGCAGCTAGATCTAGGCCTCGAATTACGCTACCGCTTTGAATGATAAACTTTCGTGCGCAGTGCTGTCCTTCTTGTTGTGGATTTGACCGCATTTATCTTGTGCGGGACAATAGATAGCACTCTTATGTCGGTAATATCTTGAATTTTTATCGTTTTCAGTTGCTCCGCTTATTGGCTTCGATTGATGGGTCCTTAATTGTCCCTTCTTTTTTGAGCCTTTTATCAGCTGATTGACTGAAAATGACGTTGGATCAAGATTTTCCATTGTTCTTTGCCCAATATTTCGAGACGTCATTTCCAGTCTCATCTTCAGGGTTGACACAATACGCACAGGAGTAAAACACAACTTGTGACAAATGTGGTATCCTCATTCAAGACAGATATATTTATATCTATTTTAATTCTAAAAGTATTTTTAATTGTCTTCCTAATATCCGGTCTTCATACCTAGTCTCTAATACTCAAATGTATACAAAAACTTATCCCTGTCCCCCTCTGCGCACACAACTACCTATAAACATGTGTATTTTACTAAAGTGACATTTATTGAATAACTATAAACACACTTAATGTATTGACATACACGCCTATCACTGATATCTATATTTTAATTGCTGTTACGAACGCATAGAAAGATCAACAAATTTTGAATTCAATATTGCAGTAATCCTCACATGCCCCCCAGTTCACCTAATTCCATCCAGCTTGCAATTGGTTATAGATAGAGAGATTAAAAAACTATTGAAAGTCTATAGAGTATTATTCTATCATTTTGACAAGACCGAATACGGAGTTTTACACTAACGAAATCGTCTCTCAGCCAAATACACATTAATACTCATATCCTATATAAATTAGTTTCTCCATTAAAATATCTGTGTCGGATATACCTATATAATAAATTTTATATTTATTTACTTATTCATAATTACATATATACTCACTTCTTATAAAAAACATCCATATAATTCCATAGGCTATATATTATTTATATATAGATAAGCATATAAGCAACCATGTGGGTTCTTCCCACATCTTTTATAAATATCTATATATTCATGTATATATATATATGTATATATATATATACACGTGTATATACCATATATATAATATGAATCTCATACAAGCAACACTGTGAGTCCCGCAACGGATAAATTATATCAGTCAAAATACTTTTTATATATCTCTTTTATTGTCTATCTATATACCCCTAGATATATGTATATATATATATATATGTAGATATATGTATCTATAGGCAATTGAAATGGGTTCTTTTAAAATTCAACCACTTACAATTTCTCCTTGCGTGTATAGTATATATACTAATTTTACTCACAATTTATATGTATATATAAATATCAAAGTGTATATATATTCCCGTCTACACCTCATATATATATATATACATAATGCCTATCTCAATTCACATAAGCAACCATGTGAGCTTTTCCCACCTTATATATAAAATCTAAATATTCTTCTACATATATATTGTGAATATCTAAATAAGCATTTAAGCAACCATGTGAGTTCACCCCACATCTTATATGAATATTTAGAATCATCCATATATATGTATCTGCGAAATATATATATATATAAATATTGATACACATATTTGTTAAATATATTTAGATAAACATATAAACAACAACGTGAAATTCTCTCACATCTTATATAAATTGAAATTTTCATCATATATATATATATATATATATATATATATATATATATATATATATATATATATATATAACTCTAACCAAATTACCTCTCTCTAACTCCATCGAATTCTTTCTGTTTTTTTTTCTTCCTTTTTTCATAGTCGCGGTCTCTTATTTAGATTTATTGTTAGCTCTGATTCCTCTAATCTACGTTTCTTTCCATTCGTGAAGGCTTCATTAAATTTTTGGCCTAATGATTTTTCTACACATGTCATATTCATGACGTTCATTCCTGATTTTATTTCAATTGATTCTCTAATCAACCTGATGAATCTATTTCGGTTACATAGTGCAATCCGTTTACAGCCGTCCCAATTTATCTGATGACCTGTCTCCATTGAGTGCCTAGCTAGATCTGATCTATGACTGTCTATATTTGCATGCAGTCTTATGTTCCCCTCTACGTACCTTTATTGGACGCATGGTTTTACCTATATACCTGAGTTTGCAATCTTTACAAGGTATCTCATAAACCCCTGATGTGTTGAGCGGTTCCTTTTTTTCTTTCTGATTCGGTAACTTATTGCCTATTGTAACTGATTGTCTTAACACTGTCCTTATGTTGTATTTCGTTGCTAACGTCCTAATTTTCCTACTTAATCTGGATTCTGGTAGAACCAGAGTTCTGTACTTATCTTCATTCTGGTTATCCAAATCTCTTACCCGTTTCTCCTGGGTTATATTTCTATTAAATCGCAATAGTGTCTCTTTTATGATTTTTTCAGTTAATTTTTCCGGATAACCATTTATCCTGAATATGTCTTTCAATTTCATCAGTTCTTTGTCCCTATATTTTAAATCCACTATTTTAAGACTTCTTATTATCATAGATTTTAGAATGCCTATTTTCTCTAATTAGTTCATATTTTCTTTTTTCTTGATTGACATTCTTGCGTAGCTGTTTTATTTGCCAATTATTTCGTTGGTTTTCATTTCCCAGTAGCGCAGTCCGCGATAACACTAACCAATGTGCTTCTAGAGCACTTTTAATTTGTCTGACATCTTCGTTAAATCAATTATTGGCGGACAGGTTATTAGCTTTTCTGCCGTGCACACAAATCTTTTCCACCAGGGTTGTTGTTTATTTCCGCCAAAAAAAAATTTCAATCAATTTTCGGTGTACTGGTTATTAGATTTACCCTGGCGCACACCAATACTAACTAAATGAGTTGTGCTGATCGTCTGAAAGTAACACAGTTTTAAGCTATTCGCGTTGAACCAATGGTTGGATTCATCTTATTCGAAATTTTCGAGCACATTATTTTTGCACTGCGTAATGACATGTTATCCTTTGGTCTCACTACAGCATTAACCGATACCGCCTAGATTGCCTTCATCATCGTAAAGTACAATCTCAAGAATAATTAAGCAATAATTTTACTCACGATGTGTCTTGGTAACAAAGCGTTCTACAATTATCGATCTCATGTCACGAAAAAATAACTGGATTTACCTTGCTCGTAACAGAGAACAGTCTTCTTAATGAAGTAGTTGCAGCCACACGAGTGTACGCTATCTGAGCGTCACGACTTAAGCTGTTCTTGTCGCTGTCCACATTTTGAAGATCATCGCCTGCCGAATTGTCACATTGCTCCATGATCCTTCAGCCATCTTCGTGGTGGCTGAGTGCTGATTCGTCCCTTTACTCCGAAGACTTCAAAATCATTTGTACTAACCATTGGAAATTAGGTACGATATAATCGTCTTAATAGTCGGTGAATCTTGACTCTTTTACACTTCCAGGTGCATCGATTTTTGGCCTTGATTGATGGGTTCTCACTTGTCCCTTCATTTTGTAGCCCTCCATCAGCTGCTTGTCTGAAAATGACGTTTGAACTAGAATTTGTGACTTCATTTCCAGTCCCATCTTCAGGGTTGACTCCATACTCAGGCAGAAAACAACTTTTGGCAAATGTCCTGTGAGTATGGTGTTATGCCTGAAGATGGGACGGGAAATGAAGTCACAAATTCTGGTTCATACGTCATTTTCAGACAAGCAGCTGATGGAGGGCTACAAAATGAAGGGACAAGTGAGAACCCATCAATCAAGGCGAAAAATCGGTGCGCCTGCAAAAATTAAGATTTCGTAGACGTACGAGTGCTATCAATTGTCCCGCATAACAAAATTGTGGAAGGATAACAAACAAGAAGGACAGCACTGCGGAATATACATCAACATTTATGCAATACCTACAATCGATTTGTTTAATTATCTTTGTTGTCATATCATTAACTAGGCGCACGTCAAGCATGTGCACGTGTGCTTTTTTACATAACTAAAAATGATTCAGTTAAATATAATTAATACACGTGTTCATTTATCTAAACGAAATATTATTGGTCTGGAAACAGAGTGTAGATGAAATACTAAATTTCTTTAATTCAACGATTCGAATGAACCAACTTCAGATTAATTTCTAAAGGGAGTCATCAGGTGAACTACCATTCTTTTATTTCAAGCTAATTATAAATAGTCAGTAATTAGAGAGATATTTTTAGGAAGGATACGTACACACGAATCCTTAATTTTAATTCTAATCACCTATACTTTATGAAAATCAGTATCTTAAAATCATTAGCATTAAGAAACCTTAGATTTACAGAAAATAGGCATAGGTAATTGAAATTAGGTAAACTGCGTGATATATTCAGAAAATTTTATCCTAACTCGAGGTGCATAGAAAGTGATATGGAGAAGGAAGACCGTAGGTTCTTTGTGCAACTGGACACTAGAATATGCTGGAAATCAAAATCCATAGCATTGTGTATCTACACAAATTTCATAGTTGCTCAGCGCGATATGTTGGTAGGACAAGCTGATAAAAATAAGTGGAGAATATAGAACTACGTGCAAGTAAGAATATGTTGCTAAATCTGATCTTGCCTTTCCTGCAGAGGAGACCGGAAATACGTGGGTTAATTGCAAATGAATAGCGATATGTATTGCAGGAGATTGATTTGAGAATCTATAGAAATAAAATCTTGAGATACAATGAATGTAGTAGCTTTGTAAAACCGTTAGGTTTGATTTGGAACACAGAAACAGCTAGTGGTTGTAAAAGATGTTTGCAAGAATCAAAATCTGAAGCTAGCTCCAGTAAAAGATTAAGATCATCGGATTAAGAATGGTTTATTATCTAAATGCTAGTTAATTTAATATGGAGAATATAGATTTGCACAATGAGTTTGGCCAAGTAATTAATTAAGCAACCAGCTGTTCACCGGAGCTCATTTGGAGTTATATCCAGCGAACCACGCAATTCTATCCGCCTAAATTTCGCTGTTCTGTTTCTGTCGTATCTAGTTAAGGAACACTGAACACGCGTGTTGAGGTAATATGTTGGACAGCCGCTAACATATACTGCTGGCTCGGCAACCACGTCTGACGGTTGGCTCCGCGAAAGAATAAGTTCAGCAACTTTATAACCGGAAATTATAACTCGAGTCATGTCAAATGATCACACTGCGATGTATTCTCGCTTATAAATTAATTAAATGAATGAAATTCTAAAGAAATCAGGCAATAAACACGTATCGTTGGAGACCTGATGAATCTTTTCCTATAGACACCAGCTTTATGGAAGACGTTATGCGAGCGACATAGAACAAATTAATGTGTCAAACTCTCACTAATAACGCCCACCTGTCAAAAATCAATTTATACATTAAACATGCGTTCATGAACAGAAATCCATACAGATATTTTTGGAATGATTGTGCAGTGCGGGTGTCACCTTAAGAGTTTCCACGAGTTGCGTTCGCGGGTTGTCGATTTGCACCATCACTTTCGCAAATATCCGATTGATCCCCATTTTCAAGTATGCATCGCGTTCGTCTTCGTGGTGGCCGGGTGCTAATTCGTTCACTTCTTCCGAAAGCTTCAAATTCATTCCTACTAAACACTGGAAATGAAGATTAGATCGTACCTCATTTCCAGTGGTTATTAAGAATGATGTGGTCTTCGGAGGAAAGGGACGAATCAGCACTCAGCCACCACGAAGAAGAACTCGATGCGTGCTTGGAAATGGGGACCATTCGGATCTTTGTGAAACTGATGGTGCAAATCTATATTTTCCATAATTAATTAACAAGTAATTAGGTAATAGGCCAATCTTAGGTATTCTGAAAGTTAAATTTAGATGTATGTATGCGTGCATTAATTATATTTAACTAAATCGCTTTTAGTTGTGTACACGCTTACGTGCACATGAGTGATGATATGACGTTAAAGGCAAGTAAACAAGAAAATTGTAGGTATTAGTTAAGTGGCTTTAAAGAAATTGCACACGTACATGGCTGGTCTGATTTCTAATTTTATCACTTACCATGGCACAGGATTATGATGAGTGAATGTGATTTATTGGTCTCCCCAATCAAGAATGTGAGGGCGACCTTATTTATGTCATTCCATATGGTGAGCATAAAACAAATAGTCTGACACATGCAGATGGTAGATTTATGTTCAGCCACTCTAATTTCACCAAAGTTGGATGAACATTACAATTATGGATATATATATATATATAAATGTTACTCGCAAGGGTCAGTCTGACGTATAAATGATATGGCCAGATGACATATCGCCTTTTCTTCATTAGGTTGTGTTTTTAAACTTTTTATGACTGGAGAACTGCTGAAGGGAGCCGCGCAAGGCTACCGAAATTTCTTCATGGAACAAGACAACAACAAAGATCGGATAACACTTGTTGGTTGATTGAAACTTTGGAACAAAAACAAAACAGCATTAGTCCTTATCTGCCTTTGGGTATCCAGCAAGCGCATAGAGTAACTTAAGAGTCAAACTGTGTAGCCTGTTTCATGCTAAAAAGTTTGATAATTAATAGATACAACAAGCAGACTTTCTTATTTAGTCGTTAGCAAGTACTTGCTGCTTTCACACGCCTTTTTCTGGTGTCCCAGATGCGCCATCAGCTGTATTTATAGGTAAAACAGCAAATGGATTAGTTAAACAATAATTAATTGCGCGGGTGGCGGTAACAATTCTTTAAATCAAGTGTGCGAGCTTGAAGTAAACACCAATCCCATTGTATTTAACTAGTCGTCGAACAACATAGCAAAATTGCCGCCAGTCGCAACGCACTGACGCGTTTCGACCTTCCTTGATCATCATCAGAGTACGACGGCAAACTGACTAGCGAGGATCAAACCGCATTGCATATATATGGAAAGTAAAATTAGATATGTGGCTCTCCCCTCTAGTAGTCTAGCATACATTTTACGTAACTGGAAATGTCGACTGCCCAATTTCTATGCAGTCGCGAACATTAGACGTTGTAGATTTTGTCACACACATATATAGACAATACAATTAAATAATAATTGATTGCGCAGGTGGTGGTGACAATTCTTTAAATCAAGCTTGCGAACTTGAAATAAAAATCAATCCCATTGTATTTGACCAATCGTCGAACACCATAACAAAACTACCATCAGCCGCAACGCACTGACGCGTTTCGACCTTCCATGATCATCATCAGAGTACGACGGCAAACTGACTAGCGAGAATCAAACCGCATTGCATATGTATGGTCAGACAACGATGGTAGAAAACCTGTAAGCGTCTAAAGAACTCTAAGAAGCCGAGTTTCACTAGCGTTATTGGTAATTCTTTTTGAGAGTTGTCAACATCAATATGTATCCATCCATTAACAATGTACACACAATCAGCAACGTAGATGAAATTTTTTTTATCAATGTATTTATTCAACAACCGAGAATATATTTATACGCAAAGCTACAAGGTAACCCATGCGAACGCCCCACGTTACCACACTATCCGCTACTAAACTACCCATGCGTATATCCTGTGCTGCTATATTATAAGTGTGTACTTCGCTACTATTAGATTATCCACATGTATCACCCTCGCTACTACTTTATTCATGTGTATATATCTCGCAACTTGTTTACACCTGTGTATGTTCTTCCTTACAAGATTACTCGTGTGTATGTCCATCACTTCTAGATCATCTGTGTGCTATTATATTACCAGTATTTATGTATATTACAATTTGTAGCTCTCCCTCGCTACTTGATTACCATGGGTATGCTCCTCGCTAATATATTATCCATATATATATGTCCCTCGCTACAAGATTATCCGTGTATGTCCATCAATACTAAATTATCCATATGTATATCCATTTCTACTAGATTATAATTGCGAATGTTACACACTACTAAATTCTCATGTTAATGTTCCTCGTTATCATGATTCTGCAATTTAGCAGCGTCAAATAACTTCGAACATGTATAAATATCATTTATATATTGTTATTACTATTGCAACGCACCTTGTATTTACAATGCTAGATACAAGTTAATGGAAAAACTGCGTCAATATACCGACAGATATGGTTATATGGAGAGGCCCGGACGATGCTGTTTGAAAGGCACAAGCACTTTTTACACTAGTTAATAAGTTAATCTTATTAATTGTGCTAAAATTATGCAATCACACCAGCATATTGTTCTAAATAGTCTTTACCTGAAAGTCGTGCAACTTATTGATATAGGTAGGCTAAAAATGAACACTAAGTCGTCCATTACGAGTTGGATAGAGCGACTATCATTTGACCCTGCCTCTTTGGTCCGGCTAATAGGAAAACCTAACAGTACTAAAGCGCTACTAGTTCATAAATTTACGCAAACTATGAAGCCAATGGAAAGATAAAGCGTCCAGGTCGTAAACATATTTACAATTTTTCCGAGTTTACTGATCGAATAGGCGTATTTTTCGTTAAAACAAGTATAGCTGGAGAAGGATGTTACATGGCGTTCTACTCCATACTGAAGGTTTCAATCGATATGAGTACCCTCCAGCAGAGTAATTTCTAACTATTTCCGACAGCCATTGATTGAACCAGTGCAGTAAATATATGACGCTCTTGAGTTCATAATAGAAACAAATAGTCTATTTACTAGAACTTTTTCCATCTCATTATGGAGGAGTGTAATCATCTCGTCCTAAAGGTTCACGCTGTTGTACTGGGCATTTAAATATCAACTGGATTAGATATGAGTTGTCAACAGCCGAATTATTTATAACGACTTCATTAGACATTTATTTAATTATTGCTACAGTATTTTTACTCGTCTAGTCTTAACTAGTTTAAATACAAATTTATTGTTAGTTACTTAAATAATCAAAAATTGCTTGAGTTTTAACTATAACTATTTAAATAAATTTTAAGAACTTTAGAGTAAAGCCAATCCATTCGCCCTTAATCACACGTTTCACTCTTAGACGACCTTTTTCATCGCGCGACGGAAAAGGGACTGCGAAGATAAGACGTCCATGTATACACACTATTTAACTAGTTTCGCTACACATATCAAGGTAATACTAATAAGCAATCATTGAATACACCGGTGGCGATAACAGTTAAATGGAACAAGTTTACGGAAGTTAGAAAAATAGAAATCTCCATCTCCTTTTACCAGTCGCAAAACCTTGCAAAATTACAGTAAGTCGAAAGTACTGAATTATGGGGATCAATCCGCAATATATAAGGTATGGCAACTCAGAAATGCGGCTCTAACCACTTGAGGACTGGCATGAATAATATTTTAATAATCTCTTCTTTCCGCCACAAGAAGTATCCCATAGTAAAAATTCTTTTTGATATTTATTGAGTGTTCCTTGCAAATCAATTTATGTGTAGTCAAAAAATATTCTCCACTCCCGTTCTGCACTTATAAAGCGAGCAAAATACCACCTGTATAAGTAAAGCTTAGCAATAAAGTAGTTAAATAACTAAGTGAGTCTCAAGACTGAATCAAAAGCACGGCAACCAACTGACTTACGTAGATGAAACCAAAGTATATTAAAATGCAAAGAGAATAGATTTATGACAGGAGTGCATTATACATATTACGCTATCGCTATATACATAGAGAAAGAGGGAAATGCAATTTACCAGCAAGACCGGTTTTAATGCCAGTTTCTGCGGCTGCTATTTGAACCGGGTTGAATTTGAGTCAGTCGTGGAACTTATCCCCTACACCACTGAAACAGCGAATTGCATGCAATTCTTAATTATATAACGCCATTTTTCGGCCTTTCTTCAGATTTGGTTCTTTTCCATATTGCCTTAGATTTAAAGTTTCAACTAACCATCACTGATCTGTCGATATAAGAGATAGACAATATTTTATTTAGAAAAGAAAACAAGCCAAAAATTTTGCATTAAATTGAAAATGGCATGCAATGTACGATTGGATAGTGTAGAGCATAAGTTGCAAGATTACACCCAATTCACTTTTATTTCGGCCCCGTTCGCGGAAATTCGGAAAACAACCCGAAGCAAATCGAAAAAGAAAATACGTTCATGCTGATTAACTTCATTAGCTATCCCATGCGATTTTTAGCTTAAACAAAGAGATAATGTATTGAAAATTAGTACTGCAGCTCTTACCAGTAGAATTCTTATAGTAATTATACTAGAGTTTAAAATTTCGATTCGCAATCATTGCTTGCACATGTGCTAATAACAATTATTTAATTAAACTTTTCACACCTGACATACAGGACATAAAAGGCGTAATTTTGCTACGTTGAGTACATCGTTGAATAAGATGGATGTATTTTATTGCGTATTCATATTTAATTTTTTAAAAAATTACAATTTCCCAAGTCCATTAGCACCCATTGACAACATCTGATTTCGTTTAAAAATTGTTTCATGTATGTTTAGTAAATTGGCTTGCTCACGTTTATATCATCGATTAACAGGTTGCGTTCGTCGAACTTAGTAGTATTGACCAACATGAAATCGTATCAAATATTTTGCTACACAATTCAATAGCTGTCAGTCTACTCACATTAGAGAATGCAGAAAAAACATATTTCCGAGAGCGTTAGGCTTTCAGGAAAGACTAAGAATTATCAAATACCAATCTTGACATCTTAAGAAAGAAGTGAGAACGCCGCGATTTTAAGGCTTACCAATAGCAATTAATTTATTAGCTCGAAATGAAAGAACTCGTACATGCCAAGAGCCAAAAAATTGTTCATCTGTAAACTTACGCAGCATCGTTATCAGCAAAAGGTGGGAATAAACTGTGTGGATTTAGCATGTTTTTTTAATTTAAAAAGTACGTATCAATGATAGTCATTTTGTTCTATATTTTCCTGTGGTATCTGCATATAAGCAGTCATTACAGTACAACAGACAACAATAAAGTAGCACCTGAAA
>JAQBSW010003335.1:0-85106 GCA_029291075.1 Eudiplozoon nipponicum
GTAGAGTAAATTCCCAAATAGCACGGTTAGCAGAGTTCGATTGCACTGTGTCTCATATTGCTGGTAAGGAGAATGTGGTAGCCGATGCACTTAGCAGACCGAATGAAGCTGATGTCGAGCTGATATTTCGAGGTCCGGTTGAAGAATTTAGACAATTCGATGCCTGATTTAGTTAGTCAAATCGAGGAAGCGCAAGGATCGGATCCCTTTACATTAGTTTTGTCCAAAAGGCCAGGATATGTTCGTAAGCTCATAAGTGGCAAGTGGTTGTTATGCGAAACGTCTAGAAGTCAACCACGACCATATGTGCCGTTGGAGTTACGGGCCAAGATTATCCAAGTGTTACATGACATGGGTCATCCATCCATTAAAGCCACCATTCGATTGATCAACGACAGATACGTATGGCCGCACATGTCTAAAGGCATACGGGTATGGGTAAGAGCCTGTGCCAAGTGTCAAACGTGTAAGGTGTGGAGACATACCAGAACCGAGATAAAGAATATTGGGATACCAATTGGACGGTTCAGACACGTACATATAGACATTGTCGAGTTGCCTGAAGTAAATGGTAACAGATACTTGCTGACTATGGTAGATAGATTCAGTCGTCAATTCGAAGTGGCGATTTTAAAAGACATGACAGCGCAAGAAGTCTTGTTCGCGTTTCTGAAAAATTGGATATCGCGTTATGGTGTTCCGGAAAAGGTCACTATTGATCGCAGTAGTCAATTTATGTCCGAGCTTTTCGAGAGATCCCTCAACATCATGGGAACTACTCTACTGCATACTAGCGCGTACAACCCACGAGCGAATGGGATGGTAGAAAGGCTGCATCGTGAACTGAAAGCTGCATTAAGGTTTACTAGTGGAACAAGCTGGATACACGATCTTCCTATAGTACTAATCGCCATGCGCAACAGATATAGGGCACAATTAAGTACTTCAATAGCAGAACTGGTTTATGGAGAACCATTAAGGTTGCCTGGAGATCTTCTAATAGAAACTCCAAGTAGTCTTGATTGGGTTTTTTAGTTATGTAGATTGGTTCGTAGGAGCACTTAGAGATAAGATGTGTCGTTTAGCTCCGACCAAGTCTAGAAAAGCAAAAATCAAGTGCTATGTGTCCTCTGATCTAAAATCGGCTTCGCATGTGTATATAACTAATGAAAATAGGAAGAATTTCCTAACACTATTTTATAAAGGACCATGCAAGGTCAAGAGGATGACTGACAAGAATGTCATCATAAAGATAAATGGCATTGAGGATTGTGTTACGTTGGATCGTTGCATTCCCCAGTTTATTAGGATATCACTGAATTAACAGATGCGTTGAATGACCGTCGTTCTATGGGCGAATCTGATGTGTGCAATCCCACCATACAGGCACATAATGAAATGCAGAACTCAGAAGACGCGTTGTCTAATATAGCAAAATCTTATTCTACCAGTTCACAGCATGAAAACTGTTTGACAATACCAGATGATATGGAAGAACCATTGAAAACGGTACCGGGCGAGATGACGACTTAAGGGGCGCCATTATGCACAACTCGTTCTGGAAGAGTGCCACGTCAGCCGAAGAATCACGATTACGTCTATTACTAGCCGTCTTTTTTTTGAGAAGGTGGTGTATGTGGAGAAAGATAAATCCTCCGCCAAATTTAAAATAATATTAACTGATAAATTTAAACCACCATGGCTGATTGTAACGAATTTTATTTGAAAAGAATTTTTTCTTTTTATTTTACAGAACATTCTTTGTTTAAATACTTGACTTTGAATTGTGCGCCATTTTCAGTTTTCGAGTGTCTCGCACCTCGACTGGTCTTAACATCTTTTGGTCTGCTGCATGTTTAACATTTTTTCTCTAGTAACACGAATACATCTTAACAATATATTCCTACTATAATTGCCTTTTATTCTGATATTGTATCACACATAGAAGGGACGTTCTGGAACAGGTAATTTGATTTAAGTATGTATTAGGTTTTGCGAACCTAGTAACAAATTAGTTCAGTTGTGACCAGAAGGATAAACCAAAGGCAGCATGAACGGAAAGTATAATCTCATGAGTCGCCAGTAAGCACGAAACGAATGTGCATGAGATTATACTTTCCGTTCATGCTGCCTTTGGTTTATCCTTCTGGTCACAACTGAACTAATTTGTTACTAGGTTCGCAAAACCTAATACATACTTGCATATATATTAGTTCTTCGCAACAAACAGTATTTAAAGGTAATTTGATTATTCTGTTGTTCACGTATATCTCCTTCCAGATTAATTGTCAGGTTGTTTTGCGCGAGACAGGTTTCACATTCCGATTTGCCTAACATTAAGTATTGATTTAATTGTTAAACTAACAAGACATGGAGACCGATATTAAATTTGAGGACACAAGTAGGTTATTGCAAGATATTGCAGATTTGAATTTAGCAGATGGAAATGGAAATATAAGCATATCAGACTCTACTGTGAATTTTAGGACTTCAAGCGATCTGGCATCTATGGGGCTCTCAGACTCGAATAGGTTAGGGGCGTCAACAGGACTACAAGCCATCTGGCATCTATGGGGTTCTCAGAAAATAACACAGTACAAATTATACGCAGCACAACTGTCATATACGCTTAAAATTAACATTTAAAAATATTTACACTAGTCTCGTCCTAGAATTATAGTAGACCAATTTCAGACTCTTTCGATCTCTCCTATCCCTAAAAATGGCACTTCTTCGATCTCATCATTTAAAGATCTCCGCCCCATTACTATCGTCCCTTCTTTCACCAAAATCTTCGACAGGATCTTATACAACCTAATCTAACCCTTAATTAAGTCTCATGTAAATAAATCCCACCAAAACTCGCCTAATGAAACTCTCCTCTGATCCATTCTGCTCTATCCCGGTTCCCAACTACCCCCTCGACATAAAAATAATAGATTCGGCCAAACATCTTGGCATTAATTTTTCAAAATCCCTAGGCTTCTCCCTACACCTTACACACACTACTTCCAAACTCTTCAAATGGGCCCGTCCGATCTGTTTTAAGACAAACAACCCCGCTCTCCAACTCACGTTATTCAAGGTCTACGTTCTGCCCCTCATTTCCTACGCCAGCGAATTCTACTGTCCCCTCACCCTCGCCTCCTCTAATACTATTGAACAGGTATTCTCCAGATTTCTAAGGCGAGTTTTCCCGAAATGCCAAAATTATCGGGAACGCCTACACCTGGCAAATCTTCTTCCGCTTTGGTTCGCCCGTCACCTTCGAGTCAGTTATTTTATCCATAAGATCACAACTTGCTTACCACTCTCCAACTTTGCCCACCCAAGTCACTAATACGCCACACGTTCTAGTAACTCTTCTATCCTAGCTAACCATACCCCCACCATATTTAAAAAAAAATCTATCTCTTCCCCAACGTCACTAATGTCTTCAACGCTCTTCCCACAGACATAAAGCTCCTACCCCAGAACGAATTTAAAAAGGCAGCCCATCAGTACTTCTTCAACAAACTTCTTTGTGATACGACCGATTGGAAACGAAACTGGTTCCTTCTCAATCCATAACATTTACTTTACCCCAGGCTATTCTTTTTCATCATCATCATCATGTCCAGCCACACAAAAGTCAATTGACTAATTTTTCACTGCCATATAACTATAAGGAGTAAAAAAAGTATATAAGTGAATTTAGATATATTATTATTGAGATTTACGATAGAGGGAGAGGGGTAGAGAGAGAAGGAAAACCTTGCTACTATGAGTAAATTTATCAGAATAACTCACAGAAATAAGGCAAACTAAACCTCTCCACAACACCATTATGGCCAAGTTAGCGTTCGGGCAAGGCGACATCAGCAATGCAGCTTCCTTGCGGATTTCACTGTTTCACGTCATAAACAAACCAAACCGCGCAGCTAACTTTGCCCTACCAAGAAAAGAAAGTTAGGAAGATGATTCTACTAGACATCTGCAACAAGATCGCCACTGAGCTCGATTCGATGCCATATCGCTAAGGGTTTCTAACCAAGAACTGTAATGCGCACGAGGACCCCATCCCGGCAGACGAGTGGGTCCTATACTACCCAATTTGGATGTAAGTAACTTTAATTGTTTCTGCCATGTCAAAATCTGCCCACCTTGTTTCTTATGCCAATTTGGTGCTGGATGAGAGAACAGAGCTCTATTGGGCAATCGAAATGAGGGCATACGCAAAACGTGACCGAGCCAACGAAGTTGATGGAGCCTTATTTGTTTTTCTAACGACGAGCACTTATTGTCAGATCCAAAAATACGTCTACGAATGTCAACGTTAGTTATTCGTTGTTGGTAACCAGCACCAAATTGGCGTAAGAAGCAAGGTGGGCAGATTTTGACATGGCAGAAACAATTAAAGTCATTTACATCCAAATTGGGTAGTATAGGATCCACTCGTCTGCCGGGATGGGGTCCTCGTGCACATCACAGTTCTTGGTTAGAAACCCTTAGCGATATGCCAGCGAATCGAGCTCAGTGGCCATCTTGTTGCAGATGTATAGTAGAATCATCTTCGTAACTTTCTTTTCTTAGTAGGGCAAAGTTAGCTGCGAGGTTCGGTTTGTTTATGACGTGATACGGTGAAATCCGCAAGGAAGCTGTGTTGCTGATGTCGCCTTGCCCGAATGCTAACTTGGCCATAATGGTGTTGCGGAGAGGTTTAGTTTGCCTCATTTCTGTGAGTTATTCTGATAAATTTACTCATAGTAGCAAGGTTTTCCTTCTCTCTCTACCCCTCTCCCTCTCTCGTAAATCTCAATAATAATTTATCTAAATTCACTTATATACTTTTTTCACTCCTTATGGTTATATGGCAGTGAAACATTAGTCACTTGACTTTTGTGTGGCTGGAAATGATGATGAACCAACATGTGCTATACTCCTCAAACAACGATGATCGAATGCCCGTAAGCGTCTCACATCATCAACTCTAAGAGGCCAAGTTTCGCTAGCGTATAGTAAGACTGCGCGTACAGATGCATTGTAAACACGATCTTTAAAGCAAAGGGAAATATTGGTGTTTCTCCATAAATGACGAAGGTTCGAGAAAGCTATTCTAGCTTTCGCAATCCGTATTCTCACCTCGTCGGACATATTGCCTACGTTATTGATAGAGCTCCCAAGATAAGTAAACCTGTCGACTATGTCAAGATCTTCATTCTGCAGTCGCAACGTTGGAGTGAGTGGTGGGTGATCCTGTAACAGTATCTTACATTTAGAGGGTGCGAATTTCATACCGTAAGACGGAACACCGTCTGTTAATCTATTTAAGGTGGTCTGGGCAGCATGCTGATTGTCGAATAATAGTACGATACCGTCCGCATAGTCAAGATCGACTAGTTTATCTCCCGCGAGAACTTCAACTCCAGCGTCCTGAATGTGTGGGAGAGTGTTGTTCATAATAGCATCGATTACAAAATTAAACAAAAATGGGGAAAGTGGACAACCTTGACGAACACCACTGCTGGTTGTAAAATTATGCGTTAAATCGTTGTAGACTTTAACGCGACCAGAAGTATTTGTGTAGAGAGCTCGTATAATATTAACAAATTTTGTGGGCATACCGCTTTTTCGACAAGATATGGAATAAAATATTGCGATCCACCGAATGAAATGCACCCTTGAAGTCTAGAAAGACGACTATTGTGGGACGGTGATATAAATGTCTCTGTTCGAGAACTTGCCTTAATGTAAAAATATTATCTATACAACCTCGTCCTGCGCGGAATCCGGTCTGTTCTTCTCTTGTATGTGATTCCATTCACCTCCACATATCCTACCCTTGATTTGTTATTTCAATGGTCGGGCCAGTTGGCCTTTGATGCCAAATAATTGTATTATTATTAATTATTATAAATAAAATTTATTCAATATATAAAGGAAAAATTAATAAAAGCACATTGTAGAATAATTTTAATTTAAAAAAATCCAATTCCCATAATAAATTATTAAATAAGGATATAATTAATTATCAAAAAAGGTGATTTGCGATTGGCCCATAACTAGCCAATAAGAAAACAGCAAGAAAAGATTTGTATTCAGACATATAAATATGTCCAAGCAAAGCAAGTATTTGTTCACGTGTCTAGCACTAAAACTCGTTTGCTAACTATGTCTGGTCGTGGTAAAGGGGGAAAGTCCCGCACAAAGGCAAAGAGCAGGTCTGCTCGTGCTGGTCTCCAGTTCCCAGTTGGTCGTGTGCACCGTCTCCTTCGCAAAGGAAACTATGCCGAGCGTGTTGGCGCCGGCGCACCAGTCTACTTGGCTGCAGTTCTTGAGTATTTGGCTGCTGAGGTTTTGGAGTTGGCTGGTAATGCTGCTCGGGATAACAAGAAGACACGAATCATCCCAAGACATTTACAGTTGGCCATTCGTAACGATGAAGAGCTGAACAAGCTTTTGGGTGGAGTGACCATCGCTCAAGGCGGTGTCCTGCCTAACATCCAAGCTGTTCTTCTGCCAAAGAAGACTGAGAAAGTAGGAAAGTAACCTGCTTGCATCAGTATACCTGCTAGTGAACGTGGAACGGCCCTCTTAAGGGCCAACATTATTAACTTAGTGTCTCGTCGACGCGAACGAGACTACTTGCACTGTCATGTCTTTCATAATCGCTACTTCTAATTGGCGACTAAACTATCTCTCATTGCTAGCAAATATTTCGACATTGTCTGTGCACATGTCGGAACCGTCCAGTTAGTTTCCCGATATTCTGTATCGGTTCTGGTAGCACAGGCTCTTACTCATATCCGTTTGCATCTATATGGGAAGGATACATCAGCCTCTATATTGTTCGAAAAGAGAATCATAACTGTCGCATATTGGAAAGGAATCTCTGGTTCTCGGCGTTAGATGCCATTTTGTCCAGAATTAATATTGCTAGTGATCAACGTCATGTGTTGATGAGGTTTGAAAGAATCATGTTCCGCTACGCAAATTGCTGAATGTTGAATACATTAAAACAATGTAAACTCGCCGATTTGGCATAGAAACCATACACTCCTTGAAACTTATCCGTGCATTTTTGTGTTTGGGCCAGGAATCTCATTGTAGTACTTGGTGAGAATGACCATGACAAGATTGAGCCCGCGTTCCCTACGCGAACATAGATAGCCGAAGTGCTGTCCAGAATCAGATCAGCGTCATGTGTCAACGGAAGAGTGGTGGTTAATAACTCCCAATATTACAAATAATAATCTTTGAAAGAAACATTTGCCGCGATCGGAAAACCCTTTGGGTAATGGTACATTAACACAACAAGTAAAGTTGCCATTTATGATCACATTTGTCGACCTCAAAGAATGGTATGAATTGATCTATGAACGGTCTTAGAAGTACTAATATTTCTAAGGAGTATTGAACATTAACAAGAATTCTGTGGTTTGTGTGCTGATACTAAACCAGACACTCCTGGAAATCTATCCTTAGAATCTCCATGTATTTTTCGTATGTCTCTATATTGTCTAATTGTTCATACATCTTATCATAATCAGATGGACTCGTCGGAACCCTCACTAAGTCTGCTTTCAAACACATTACAATGTTTTTTTAAAACAAGTTTGCGAGCTTGAATTAAACACCAATCCCATTGTATTTAACCGGTTGTCGAACAACATAAGAAAACAATTTAACAATAACTGATTGCGTGGGTGGTGCTAACAATGCGAGCTGGAAGTAAACGCCAACTTCATTGTGTTTAACCAGTCGGCGGTAGTTTTGTTATGTAGTTCGACGACTGGTTAAATACAATGGGATTGATGTTTACTTCAAGCTCGCAAACTTGATTTAAAGAATTATTACGACCATCCGCACAATCAATTATTGTTTAATTGTATATCAAAGTGTTTGTTATTAACTTCATGTCTCTTCGCAAGATTTGACTGAAACGATTTAAAAATTTCTAGAGCTCTGAAACGTCTATAAGATGCTAAGACCCCGGAATCCAAAGAATCAGACTTAACCAATAAGGCGCATAAGGGACAGGAATCTCAGTGTGGTTCCATGCAAGAATAGCCATACCAAATTGGAGCTTGCATTCCAACGCGAACATCACTAGCCGAAGTGCTGCCAAGGCTCAGCGTTATGGGTTTACGGATGAGTGTGGTGGATAATATGACTAAAAATAATAAAATTTCATTGTACCCTTCCTGTGTGCAAAAGCAAAAAGAAATTTTATCAGATATAAGAAAATTTTCTTTCGCATGGTCTTCTCAAATATCTACTAATGAACATATCTTAATATATAAATTGGAAAGCCAAACAAGATTGAAATATGTGAACATAGAGAAAGTGTGAAAAAGAAAACCAATGAAATTGCGTGCGTCACATCCAGTTCAAGCTCAATGCTTGTACGTGCTTCTTCTGCTTACATAAATCCGGCTGCAATTTGTTTATCCATAAGGCTTCGTATGTGGCTAGCTCCCTTTTGTTTTTGCATTTAGTGCAAGTTAGTGCAAGATATTGCAGATTCGAATTTAGCAGATGCGAATGGAAATATAAGCATATCAGACTATACTGTCAATTGTTGGACTACAAGCGATCTGGCATCTATGGGGTTCTCAGACACGAATAGGTTACGAGCCTCTACAAAATTCGGCGACCGCACCAGTCCAAGAATTTTAAGTCTACCGCAGTATAAATCTGAAAAACATTCAAGTTGGGTCGGAGATGCCCAAATGATATTTAGTGCTTATAATGTTTTAAATTCAATGGAGAGGTTTGTTGCAGCAGGATGGCATTGCCTGAAAATTTCCTAAATGCCTTGGAAAATTTCAGAGACAGAACTGTGGAAGAAAAGCCGTACAATGCATTTGAGTTATTAATGGCGGAAATTCAACAGTAATATCTGCCTGGAAGATCGGCGCAAATGTGCGAATTATTACGATTAGAAAAAATGGGGCGTCAATTACCGTCCGAATTTAACGTACGCCTTTGCACAAAAGCTTCAATGTTGAATATATCCAGAGATGTAGTCAACTCTATTTTCACAGCTGAGCTACCAATTAGGCTTAGAACCACATTGGAAGTATTTGACACTATGAGCATTGATTGGCCAACAAAACTCAGAAGGTTAGACGGGGTGTAAAAATAGCAGGAACTAGAAATAAATGCTGTAATAGCAGATTCTGTCACGATGCAGCCAGTCAGGGCAGATGCCGAGAACAATCTGACTGTACAAGAAACCTTGCATATCTTATGTAGAGAATTTGCTAGTATACGTCGTGACATTTCGCAACTTCAGAGTCAGAATAGGTATACTAGGTGTCGAGGGAGTCACTCGCTTCAACGCTTCGAAGGGCCACGAGGATGGTGTAAGGCACATTGCGAGTAGTGACGAAGTGCGAAATGCAAAGGCGAAAATTGTATATACCCGCGATTAGGTGGACCCAGATGGAAAGGAAGCAATAAACAGGTAGAGAGAAATCCATCACCGGAGAAAGCATAAAACCCCCGCTAGTAGGAGCCGTAAGAGGGGTTCCATTGCAAAGGCTCCCAGATATGCCTTTAAAAGGCATTCTTAAGGCGAAGGTTGAAAATGCGACGGGACCAGTTAGCACCGATACAGAGGGCAAGTAAGTCCGATTCTCACTAAGCGGAGATATGGAAAACATTGCCGGATCATCCAGCAACAAGTTCATTATTAAAGATGAATTATCTGGATTAGAATTTCTCATCGATACAGGTGCTGAGGTAAGCATAGTTAGGTCAGACGTGTTGGAAGCAGATTGCCCCACATTTGATTATTAACTATGGGCCGCTAACGGTAGTCCGATAGGAGTGAAAGGGATAAAAGAAATGTCGGTAACGTTAGGCCAGAAATCTTCTTTTAGATGGAATTTTCTAGTAGCCGATGTCAAGGACCATATTATTGGCATGGATTTCTTGACACATTTCAAGCTGACATTAGACCCCAAAGCTAGGACTATCGCAGAAGGCGTAGGGATATCAACACCTACTGAGTCTAACACGTCGGCAGTTAGAACAGTTCTTTTACCTCGTCCAACAGTCGCACATGACTTTGCCGATATCATTGAGAAGCACCTAGCAGTGTTTCAACCTTTCAGTGCCAAAAGGATAGGATTGAAGACAGGAGTAGAACACCAAATAGAATTGGTGGCTCCGTTGCCTTGTTCACCAAAGGCTCAACCATTGGCACAACACAAGCAACAGGTTGCTTTGTCCGAATTTCACCAATTGCGCGAAGAAGGGATTTGTAGAAGGTCAAATTCCAATTTTGCTTCCCCAATAGTGGTAGTTCTCAAACCTGAACCGGGTCAATGGAGGGTTTGTGGGAATTATCGTCTATTAAACTCAGTGACGAAGGGTGATTCTTATCCTCTCCCTAACCAGAGTACCTTACTCCGAGATATAATGGGATATGAGGTTTATTCAACTTTAGATCTCCAGAAAGCGTACTATCAGATACCAATGGAAGGAAAGTTCGATACCACTCACCGCAGTCAGATTTCCATGAGGGGTTCGCACGAATTTCTTCGAATGCCTTTTGGTTTGAAAAATGCCAGTCAGACATGCCAGCGTTTGGCTGAAGAAATCTTTCAGAATTGTCCGTTTGCGAGGGTATATAAAGACGACATAATAATTTTTAGTCGCTCACGAAATGAACATCGTACGCATTTGGAAACGGTTTTGACCAGGCTGGAACAATATGGATTAGTGGTCAAACCTAATAAGAGTAATATCGGTTGCTCTTCAGTTAAATACCTTGGTCATATACTTTCCAAAGACGGAATTAAACCTTTGGAAGATAAGATCCAAGCTATAAAGGACGTAACGAACCCCGAACCGTACGCCAGTTGCGAAGGTTCTTGGGCATGATCAGCTATTATCGTCGATTCATTCCAGGTCTAGCCGGAATTCTTGGATCGTTAACACGCCATCTCACTCGTGAAAAGAGCACGATCAAGAAATCTTGGCCTATAAACTTGAGTCCAGAAGACCGAGAAAAATTCCAAAAGGCCAAGGAAATGTTAAGTGACGTAACCACATCAGCACCTGTATATTGGGAAAAACCTTTCGAGCTAATCACAGATGCTTCAAATGTTGCATTAGTGGCAGTGCTACAGCAAAGAGACCAGGACGTAGTAAGACCGATTGTGTTTTATAGCCGTAAGCTTAATGATCGTGAGAAACGTTATGATACGTTTGGCAAAGAGCTTCTAGCAGTGTATGTCGTAGTGCTACACTTCGAGCATTACTTAGACGGACATTAGTTTAAGTTATTGACCGATCATAAGCTATTGATCAGTATACTTGGTTAAACAGCTAGGCTTAATTACTCTCGTAGAGTTATTTCCCAAATAACACGGTCAGCAGAGTTCGATTTCACTGTCTCATATTGCTGGTAAGGAGAACGTGGTAGCCGATGCATTTAGCCGACCGAATGAAGCTGATGTCAAGCTGATATTTCAAGGTCCGTTGAAGAGTTTAGATAATTCGATGTATGATTTAGTTAGTCAAATCGAGGAAGCGCAAGGATCGGATCCCTTTACATTAGTTTTGTCCAAAAGGCCAGGATATGTTCGTAAACTCAGAAGTGGCAAGTGGTTGTTATGCGAAACGTCTAGAAGTCATTCACGACCATATGTGCCGTTGGAGTTACGGGCCAAGATTTTCCACGTGTTACATGACATGGGTCATCCACCCATTAAAGCCACCATTCGATTGATCAATGACAGATACGTATGGCCGCATATGTCTAAAGACGTACGGGTATGTGTAAGAGCCTCTGCCAAGTGTCAAACGTGTAAGGTGTGGAGACATACCAGAACCGAGATAAAGAATATTGGGATACCAATTGGACGGTTCAGACACGTACATATAGACATTGTCGAGATGCCTGAAGTAAATGGAAACAAATACTTGCTGACTATGGTAGATAGATTTAGTCGTCAATTCGAAGTGGCGATTTTAAAAGACATGACAGCGCAAGAAGTCTTGTTCGCGTTTCTACATAATTGGATATCGCGTTATGGTGTTCCGGAAAAGGTCACTAGTGATCGCCGTAGTCAATTTATGTCCGAGCTTTTCGAGAGATCCCTCAACATCATGGGAACCACTGTATTACATACTAGCGCGTACAACCCACGAGCGAATGGGATGGTAGAAAGGCTGCATCGTGAACTGAAAGCTGCATTAAGGTGTACTAGTGGAACAAGCTGGATACACGATCTTCCTATAGTACTACTCGCCATGCGCAACAGATATAGGGCACAATTAGGTACTTCCATAGCAGAACTGGTTTATGGAGAACCATTAAGGTTGCCTGGAGATCTTCTAATAGAAACTCCAAGTAGTCTTTATTTGGTTTTTTAGTTATGTAGATTGGTTCGTAGGAGCACTTAGAGATAAGATGTGTCGTTTAGCTCCGACCAAGTCTAGAAAAGCAAAAATCAAGTGCTATGTGTCCTCTGATCTAAAATCGGCTTCGCATGTGTATATAACTAATGAAAATAGGAAGAATTTCCTAACACTATTTTATAAAGGACCATGCAAGGTCAAGAGGATGACTGACAAGAATGTCATCATAAAGATAAATGGCATTGAGGATTGTGTTACGTTGGATCGTTGCATTCCCCAGTTTATTAGGATATCACTGAATTAACAGATGCGTTGAATGACCGTCGTTCTATGGGCGAATCTGATGTGTGCAATCCCACCATACAGGCACATAATGAAATGCAGAACTCAGAAGACGCGTTGTCTAATATAGCAAAATCTTATTCTACCAGTTCACAGCATGAAAACTGTTTGACAATACCAGATGATATGGAAGAACCATTGAAAACGGTACCGGGCGAGATGACGACTTCAGGGGCGCCATTATGCACAACTCGTTCTGGAAGAGTGCCACGTCAGCCGAAGAATCACGATTACGTCTATTACTAGCCGTCTTTTTTTTGAGAAGGTGGTGTATGTGGAGAAAGATAAATCCTCCGCCAAATTTAAAATAATATTAACTGATAAATTTAAACCACCATGGCTGATTGTAACGAATTTTATTTAAAAAGAATTTTTTCTTTTTATTTTACAGAACATTCTTTGTTTAAATACTTGACTTTGAATTGTGCGCCATTTTCAGTTTTCGAGTGTCTCGCACCTCGACTGGTCTTAACATCTTTTGGTCTGCTGCATGTTTAACATTTTTTCTCTAGTAACACGAATACATCTTAACAATATATTCCTACTATAATTGCCTTTTATTCTGATATTGTATCACACATAGAAGGGACGTTCTGGAACAGGTAATTTGATTTAAGTATGTATTAGGTTTTGCGAACCTAGTAACAAATTAGTTCAGTTGTGACCAGAAGGATAAACCAAAGGCAGCATGAACGGAAAGTATAATCTCATGAGTCGCCAGTAAGCACGAAACGAATGTGCATGAGATTATACTTTCCGTTCATGCTGCCTTTGGTTTATCCTTCTGGTCACAACTGAACTAATTTGTTACTAGGTTCGCAAAACCTAATACATACTTGCATATATATTAGTTCTTCGCAACAAACAGTATTTAAAGGTAATTTGATTATTCTGTTGTTCACGTATATCTCCTTCCAGATTAATTGTCAGGTTGTTTTGCGCGAGACAGGTTTCACATTCCGATTTGCCTAACATTAAGTATTGATTTAATTGTTAAACTAACAAGACATGGAGACCGATATTAAATTGGAGGACACAAGTAGGTTATTGCAAGATATTGCAGATTTGAATTTAGCAGATGGAAATGGAAATATAAGCATATCAGACTCTACTGTGAATTTTAGGACTTCAAACGATCTGGCATCTATGGGGCTCCCAGACTCGAATAGGTTACGAGCCTCTACAAAATTCGGCGACCGCACCAGTCCAAGAATTTTAAGTCTACCGCAGTATAAATCTGAAAAACATTCAAGTTGGGTCGGAGATGCCCAAATGATATTTAGTGCTTATAATGTTTTAAATTCAATGGAGAGGTTTGTTGCAGCAGGATGGCATTGCCTGAAAATTTCCTAAATGCCTTGGAAAATTTCAGAGACAGAACTGTGGAAGAAAAGCCGTACAATGCATTTGAGTTATTAATGGCGGAAATTCAACAGTAATATCTGCCTGGAAGATCGGCGCAAATGTGCGAATTATTACGATTAGAAAAAATGGGGCGTCAATTACCGTCCGAATTTAACGTACGCCTTTGCACAAAAGCTTCAATGTTGAATATATCCAGAGATGTAGTCAACTCTATTTTCACAGCTGAGCTACCAATTAGGCTTAGAACCACATTGGAAGTATTTGACACTATGAGCATTGATTGGCCAACAAAACTCAGAAGGTTAGACGGGGTGTAAAAATAGCAGGAACTAGAAATAAATGCTGTAATAGCAGATTCTGTCACGATGCAGCCAGTCAGGGCAGATGCCGAGAACAATCTGACTGTACAAGAAACCTTGCATATCTTATGTAGAGAATTTGCTAGTATACGTCGTGACATTTCGCAACTTCAGAGTCAGAATAGGTATACTAGGTGTCGAGGGAGTCACTCGCTTCAACGCTTCGAAGGGCCACGAGGATGGTGTAAGGCACATTGCGAGTAGTGACGAAGTGCGAAATGCAAAGGTGAAAATTGTATATACCCGCGATTAGGTGGACCCAGATGGAAAGGAAGCAATAAACAGGTAGAGAGAAATCCATCACCGGAGAAAGCATAAAACCCCCGCTAGTAGGAGCCGTAAGAGGGGTTCCATTGCAAAGGCTCCCAGATATGCCTTTAAAAGGCATTCTTAAGGCGAAGGTTGAAAATGCGACGGGACCAGTTAGCACCGATACAGAGGGCAAGTAAGTCCGATTCTCACTAAGCGGAGATATGGAAAACATTGCCGGATCATCCAGCAACAAGTTCATTATTAAAGATGAATTATCTGGATTAGAATTTCTCATCGATACAGGTGCTGAGGTAAGCATAGTTAGGTCAGACGTGTTGGAAGCAGATTGCCCCACATTTGGTTATTAACTATGGGCCGCTAACGGTAGTCCGATAGGATTGAAAGGGATAAAAGAAATGTCGGTAACGTTAGGCCAGAAATCTTCTTTTAGATGGAATTTTCTAGTAGCCGATGTCAAGGACCATATTATTAGCATGGATTTCTTGACACATTTCAAGCTGACATTAGACCCCAAAGCTAGGACTATCGCAGAAGGCGTAGGGATATGAACACCTACTGATTCTAACACGTCGGCAGTTAGAACAGTTCTTTTACCTCGTCCAACAGTCGCACATGACTTTGCCGATATCATTTAGAAGCACCTAGCAGTGTTTCAACCTTTTAGTGCCAAAAGGATAGGATTGAAGACAGGAGTAGAACACCAAATAGAATTGGTGGCTTCGTTGCCTTGTTCACCAAAGGCTCAACCATTGGCACAACATAAGCAACAGGTTGCTTTGTCCGAATTTCACCAATTGCGCGAAGAAGGGATTTGTAGAAGGTCAAATTCCAATTTTGCTTCCCCAATAGTGGTAGTTCTCAAGCCTGAACCGGGTCAATGGAGGGTTTGTGGGAATTATCGTCTATTAAACTCAGTGACGAAGGGTGATTCTTATCCTCTCCCTAACCAGAGTACGTTACTCGGAGATATAATGGGATATGAGGTTTATCCAACTTTAGATCTCCAGAAATCGTACTATCAGATACCAATGAAGGAAAGTTCGATACCACTCACCGCAGTCAGATTTCCATGAGGGGTTCGCACGAATTTCTTCGAATGCCTTTTGGTTTGAAAAATGCCAGTCAGACATGCCAGCGTTTGGCTGAAGAAATATTTCAGAATTGTCCGTTTGCGAGGGTATATAAAGACGACATAATAATTTTTAAAACAGCTAGGCTTAATTACTCTCGTAGAGTTATTTCCCAAATAACACGGTCAGCAGAGTTCGATTTCACTGTCTCATATTGCTGGTAAGGAGAACGTGGTAGCCGATGCATTTAGCCGACCGAATGAAGCTGATGTCAAGCTGATATTTCAAGGTCCGTTGAAGAGTTTAGATAATTCGATGTATGATTTAGTTAGTCAAATCGAGGAAGCGCAAGGATCGGATCCCTTTACATTAGTTTTGTCCAAAAGGCCAGGATATGTTCGTAAACTCAGAAGTGGCAAGTGGTTGTTATGCGAAACGTCTAGAAGTCATTCACGACCATATGTGCCGTTGGAGTTACGGGCCAAGATTTTCCACGTGTTACATGACATGGGTCATCCACCCATTAAAGCCACCATTCGATTGATCAATGACAGATACGTATGGCCGCATATGTCTAAAGACGTACGGGTATGTGTAAGAGCCTCTGCCAAGTGTCAAACGTGTAAGGTGTGGAGACATACCAGAACCGAGATAAAGAATATTGGGATACCAATTGGACGGTTCAGACACGTACATATAGACATTGTCGAGTTGCCTGAAGTAAATGGTAACAGATACTTGCTGACTATGGTAGATAGATTCAGTCGTCAATTCGAAGTGGCGATTTTAAAAGACATGACAGCGCAAGAAGTCTTGTTCGCGTTTCTGAAAAATTGGATATCGCGTTATGGTGTTCCGGAAAAGGTCACTATTGATCGCAGTAGTCAATTTATGTCCGAGCGTTTCGAGAGATCCCTCAACATCATGGGAACTACTCTACTGCATACTAGCGCGTACAACCCACGAGCGAATGGGATGGTAGAAAGGCTGCATCGTGAACTGAAAGCTGCATTAAGGTTTACTAGTGGAACAAGCTGGATACACGATCTTCCTATAGTACTAATCGCCATGCGCAACAGATATAGGGCACAATTAAGTACTTCAATAGCAGAACTGGTTTATGGAGAACCATTAAGGTTGCCTGGAGATCTTCTAATAGAAACTCCAAGTAGTCTTTATTTGGTTTTTTAGTTATGTAGATTGGTTCGTAGGAGCACTTAGAGATAAGATGTGTCGTTTAGCTCCGACCAAGTCTAGAAAAGCAAAAATCAAGTGCTATGTGTCCTCTGATCTAAAATCGGCTTCGCATGTGTATATAACTAATGAAAATAGGAAGAATTTCCTAACACTATTTTATAAAGGACCATGCAAGGTCAAGAGGATGACTGACAAGAATGTCATCATAAAGATAAATGGCATTGAGGATTGTGTTACGTTGGATCGTTGCATTCCCCAGTTTATTTGGATATCACTGAATTAACAGATGCGTTGAATGACCGTCGTTCTATGGGCGAATCTGATGTGTGCAATCCCACCATACAGGCACATAATGAAATGCAGAACTCAGAAGACGCGTTGTCTAATATAGCAAAATCTTATTCTACCAGTTCACAGCATGAAAACTGTTTGACAATACCAGATGATATGGAAGAACCATTGAAAACGGTACCGGGCGAGATGACGACTTCAGGGGCGCCATTATGCACAACTCGTTCTGGAAGAGTGCCACGTCAGCCGAAGAATCACGATTACGTCTATTACTAGCCGTCTTTTTTTTGAGAAGGTGGTGTATGTGGAGAAAGATAAATCCTCCGCCAAATTTAAAATAATATTAACTGATAAATTTAAACCACCATGGCTGATTGTAACGAATTTTATTTAAAAAGAATTTTTTCTTTTTATTTTACAGAACATTCTTTGTTTAAATACTTGACTTTGAATTGTGCGCCATTTTCAGTTTTCGAGTGTCTCGCACCTCGACTGGTCTTAACATCTTTTGGTCTGCTGCATGTTTAACATTTTTTCTCTAGTAACACGAATACATCTTAACAATATATTCCTACTATAATTGCCTTTTATTCTGATATTGTATCACACATAGAAGGGACGTTCTGGAACAGGTAATTTGATTTAAGTATGTATTAGGTTTTGCGAACCTAGTAACAAATTAGTTCAGTTGTGACCAGAAGGATAAACCAAAGGCAGCATGAACGGAAAGTATAATCTCATGAGTCGCCAGTAAGCACGAAACGAATGTGCATGAGATTATACTTTCCGTTCATGCTGCCTTTGGTTTATCCTTCTGGTCACAACTGAACTAATTTGTTACTAGGTTCGCAAAACCTAATACATACTTGCATATATATTAGTTCTTCGCAACAAACAGTATTTAAAGGTAATTTGATTATTCTGTTGTTCACGTATATCTCCTTCCAGATTAATTGTCAGGTTGTTTTGCGCGAGACAGGTTTCACATTCCGATTTGCCTAACATTAAGTATTGATTTAATTGTTAAACTAACAAGACATGGAGACCGATATTAAATTTGAGGACACAAGTAGGTTATTGCAAGATATTGCAGATTTGAATTTAGCAGATGGAAATGGAAATATAAGCATATCAGACTCTACTGTGAATTTTAGGACTTCAAGCGATCTGGCATCTATGGGGCTCTCAGACTCGAATAGGTTAGGGGCCTCAACAGGACTACAAGCGATCTGGCATCTATGGGGTTCTCAGAAAATAACACAGTACAAATTATACGCAGCACAACTGTCATATACGCTTAAAATTAACATTTAAAAATATTTACACTAGTCTCGTCCTAGAATTATAGTAGACCAATTTCAGACTCTTTCGATCTCTCCTATCCCTAAAAATGGCACTTCTTCGAACTCATCATTTAAAGATCTCCGCCCCATTACTATCGTCCCTTCTTTCACCAAAATCTTCGACAGGATCTTATACAACCTAATCTAACCCTTAATTAAGTCTCATGTAAACTTCTATCTCCTCGATGATCAACATGGCTTTATGAATGGCCGCTCCTTTTCCACCAACTTAGTTAGTGTTCTCGATCATTGCTACTCCTCCCTCTCTAAAGGGCTTCAGTGCACTTTCCTCTTCCTGGATTTATCCAAGGCTTTTGACTCGCTGTCATTTTCAGCAATCGAATCCGCCTTACTGAGAAGCGGTATCTGCGGCAACGTTCTCAATCTTATCAGTTACTATCTCCGAAACCGATATGCGACAGTTGGCCTTTGATGCCAAATAAATGTATTATTATTATTTATTATAAATAAAATTTATTCAATATATAAAGGAAAAATTAATAAAAGCACATTGTAGAATAATTTTAATTTAAAAAAATCCAATTACCATAATAAATTATTAAATAAGGATATAATTAATTATCAAAAAAGGTGATTTGCGATTGGCCCATAACTAGCCAATAAGAAAACAGCAAGAAAAGATTTGTATTCAGACATATAAATATGTCCAAGCAAAGCAAGTATTTGTTCACGTGTCTAGCACTAAAACTCGTTTGCTAACTATGTCTGGTCGTGGTAAAGGAGGAAAGTCCCGCACAAAGGCAAAGAGCAGGTCTGCTCGTGCTGGTCTCCAGTTCCCAGTTGGTCGTGTGCACCGTCTCCTTCGCAAAGGAAACTATGCCGAGCGTGTTGGCGCCGGCGCACCAGTCTACTTGGCTGCAGTTCTTGAGTATTTGGCTGCTGAGGTTTTGGAGTTGGCTGGTAATGCTGCTCGGGATAACAAGAAGACACGAATCATCCCAAGACATTTACAGTTGGCCATTCGTAACGATGAAGAGCTGAACAAGCTTTTGGGTGGAGTGACCATCGCTCAAGGCGGTGTCCTGCCTAACATCCAAGCTGTTCTTCTGCCAAAGAAGACTGAGAAAGTAGGAAAGTAACCTGCTTGCATCAGTATACCTGCTAGTGAACGTGGAACGGCCCTCTTAAGGGCCAACATTATTAACTTAGTGTCTCGTCGACGCGAACGAGACTACTTGCACTGTCATGTCTTTCATAATCGCTACTTCTAATTGGCGACTAAACTATCTCTCATTGCTAGCAAATATTTCGACATTGTCTGTGCACATGTCGGAACCGTCCAGTTAGTTTCCCGATATTCTGTATCGGTTCTGGTAGCACAGGCTCTTACTCATATCCGTTTGCATCTATATGGGAAGGATACATCAGCCTCTATATTGTTCGAAAAGAGAATCATAACTGTCGCATATTGGAAAGGAATCTCTGGTTCTCGGCGTTAGATGCCATTTTGTCCAGAATTAATATTGCTAGTGATCAACGTCATGTGTTGATGAGGTTTGAAAGAATCATGTTCCGCTACGCAAATTGCTGAATGTTGAATACATTAAAACAATGTAAACTCGCCGATTTGGCATAGAAACCATACACTCCTTGAAACTTATCCGTGCATTTTTGTGTTTGGGCCAGGAATCTCATTGTAGTACTTGGTGAGAATGACCATGACAAGATTGAGCCCGCGTTCCCTACGCGAACATAGATAGCCGAAGTGCTGTCCAGAATCAGATCAGCGTCATGTGTCAACGGAAGAGTGGTGGTTAATAACTCCCAATATTACAAATAATAATCTTTGAAAGAAACATTTGCCGCGATCGGAAAACCCTTTGGGTAATGGTACATTAACACAACAAGTAAAGTTGCCATTTATGATCACATTTGTCGACCTCAAAGAATGGTATGAATTGATCTATGAACGGTCTTAGAAGTACTAATATTTCTAAGGAGTATTGAACATTAACAAGAATTCTGTGGTTTGTGTGCTGATACTAAACCAGACACTCCTGGAAATCTATCCTTAGAATCTCCATGTATTTTTCGTATGTCTCTATATTGTCTAATTGTTCATACATCTTATCATAATCAGATGGACTCGTCGGAACCCTCACTAAGTCTGCTTTCAAACACATTACAATTTTTTTAAATCAAGTTTGCGAGCTTGAATTAAACACCAATCCCATTGTATTTAACCAGTCGTCGAACAACATAAGAAAACAATTTAACAATAACTGATTGCGTGGGTGGTGCTAACAATGCGAGCTGGAAGTAAACGCCAACTCCATTGTATTTAACCAGTCGTCGGTAGTTTTGTTATGTTGTTCGACGACTGGTTAAATACAATGGGATTGATGTTTACTTCAAGCTCGCAAACTTAATTTAAAGAATTATTACCACCATCCGCACAATCAATTATTGTTTAATTGTATATCAAAGTGTTTGTTATTAACTTCATGTCTCTTCGCAAGATTTGACTGAAACGATTTAAAAATTTCTAGAGCTCTGAAACGTCTATAAGATGCTAAGACCCCGGAATCCAAAGAATCAGACTTAACCAATAAGGCGCATAAGGGACAGGAATCTCAGTGTGGTTCCATGCAAGAATAGCCATACCAAATTGGAGCTTGCATTCCAACGCGAACATCACTAGCCGAAGTGCTGCCAAGGCTCAGCGTTATGGGTTTACGGATGAGTGTGGTGGATAATATGACTAAAAATAATAAACTTTGATTGTACCCTTCCTGTGTGCAAAAGCAAAATGAAATTTTATCAGATATAAGAAAATTTTCTTTCGCATGGTCTTCTCAAATATCTACTAATGAACATATCTTAATATATAAATTGGAAAGCCAAACAAGATTGAAATATGTGAACATAGAGAAAGTGTGAAAAAGAAAACCAATGAAATTGCGTGCGTCACATCCAGTTCAAGCTCAATGCTTGTACGTGCTTCTTCTGCTTACATAAATCCGGCTGCAATTTGTTTATCCATAAGGCTTCGTATGTGGCTAGCTCCCTTTTGTTTTTGCATTTAGTGCAAGTTAGTGCAAGATATTGCAGATTCGAATTTAGCAGATGCGAATGGAAATATAAGCATATCAGACTATACTGTCAATTGTTGGACTACAAGCGATCTGGCATCTATGGGGTTCTCAGACACGAATAGGTTACGAGCCTCTACAAAATTCGGCGACCGCACCAGTCCAAGAATTTTAAGTCTACCGCAGTATAAATCTGAAAAACATTCAAGTTGGGTCGGAGATGCCCAAATGATATTTAGTGCTTATAATGTTTTAAATTCAATGGAGAGGTTTGTTGCAGCAGGATGGCATTGCCTGAAAATTTCCTAAATGCCTTGGAAAATTTCAGAGACAGAACTGTGGAAGAAAAGCCGTACAATGCATTTGAGTTATTAATGGCGGAAATTCAACAGTAATATCTGCCTGGAAGATCGGCGCAAATGTGCGAATTATTACGATTAGAAAAAATGGGGCGTCAATTACCGTCCGAATTTAACGTACGCCTTTGCACAAAAGCTTCAATGTTGAATATATCCAGAGATGTAGTCAACTCTATTTTCACAGCTGAGCTACCAATTAGGCTTAGAACCACATTGGAAGTATTTGACACTATGAGCATTGATTGGCCAACAAAACTCAGAAGGTTAGACGGGGTGTAAAAATAGCAGGAACTAGAAATAAATGCTGTAATAGCAGATTCTGTCACGATGCAGCCAGTCAGGGCAGATGCCGAGAACAATCTGACTGTACAAGAAACCTTGCATATCTTATGTAGAGAATTTGCTAGTATACGTCGTGACATTTCGCAACTTCAGAGTCAGAATAGGTATACTAGGTGTCGAGGGAGTCACTCGCTTCAACGCTTCGAAGGGCCACGAGGATGGTGTAAGGCACATTGCGAGTAGTGACGAAGTGCGAAATGCAAAGGTGAAAATTGTATATACCCGCGATTAGGTGGACCCAGATGGAAAGGAAGCAATAAACAGGTAGAGAGAAATCCATCACCGGAGAAAGCATAAAACCCCCGCTAGTAGGAGCCGTAAGAGGGGTTCCATTGCAAAGGCTCCCAGATATGCCTTTAAAAGGCATTCTTAAGGCGAAGGTTGAAAATGCGACGGGACCAGTTAGCACCGATACAGAGGGCAAGTAAGTCCGATTCTCACTAAGCGGAGATATGGAAAACATTGCCGGATCATCCAGCAACAAGTTCATTATTAAAGATGAATTATCTGGATTAGAATTTCTCATCGATACAGGTGCTGAGGTAAGCATAGTTAGGTCAGACGTGTTGGAAGCAGATTGCCCCACATTTGGTTATTAACTATGGGCCGCTAACGGTAGTCCGATAGGATTGAAAGGGATAAAAGAAATGTCGGTAACGTTAGGCCAGAAATCTTCTTTTAGATGGAATTTTCTAGTAGCCGATGTCAAGGACCATATTATTAGCATGGATTTCTTGACACATTTCAAGCTGACATTAGACCCCAAAGCTAGGACTATCGCAGAAGGCGTAGGGATATGAACACCTACTGATTCTAACACGTCGGCAGTTAGAACAGTTCTTTTACCTCGTCCAACAGTCGCACATGACTTTGCCGATATCATTTAGAAGCACCTAGCAGTGTTTCAACCTTTTAGTGCCAAAAGGATAGGATTGAAGACAGGAGTAGAACACCAAATAGAATTGGTGGCTTCGTTGCCTTGTTCACCAAAGGCTCAACCATTGGCACAACATAAGCAACAGGTTGCTTTGTCCGAATTTCACCAATTGCGCGAAGAAGGGATTTGTAGAAGGTCAAATTCCAATTTTGCTTCCCCAATAGTGGTAGTTCTCAAGCCTGAACCGGGTCAATGGAGGGTTTGTGGGAATTATCGTCTATTAAACTCAGTGACGAAGGGTGATTCTTATCCTCTCCCTAACCAGAGTACGTTACTCGGAGATATAATGGGATATGAGGTTTATCCAACTTTAGATCTCCAGAAATCGTACTATCAGATACCAATGAAGGAAAGTTCGATACCACTCACCGCAGTCAGATTTCCATGAGGGGTTCGCACGAATTTCTTCGAATGCCTTTTGGTTTGAAAAATGCCAGTCAGACATGCCAGCGTTTGGCTGAAGAAATATTTCAGAATTGTCCGTTTGCGAGGGTATATAAAGACGACATAATAATTTTTAAAACAGCTAGGCTTAATTACTCTCGTAGAGTTATTTCCCAAATAACACGGTCAGCAGAGTTCGATTTCACTGTCTCATATTGCTGGTAAGGAGAACGTGGTAGCCGATGCATTTAGCCGACCGAATGAAGCTGATGTCAAGCTGATATTTCAAGGTCCGTTGAAGAGTTTAGATAATTCGATGTATGATTTAGTTAGTCAAATCGAGGAAGCGCAAGGATCGGATCCCTTTACATTAGTTTTGTCCAAAAGGCCAGGATATGTTCGTAAACTCAGAAGTGGCAAGTGGTTGTTATGCGAAACGTCTAGAAGTCATTCACGACCATATGTGCCGTTGGAGTTACGGGCCAAGATTTTCCACGTGTTACATGACATGGGTCATCCACCCATTAAAGCCACCATTCGATTGATCAATGACAGATACGTATGGCCGCATATGTCTAAAGACGTACGGGTATGTGTAAGAGCCTCTGCCAAGTGTCAAACGTGTAAGGTGTGGAGACATACCAGAACCGAGATAAAGAATATTGGGATACCAATTGGACGGTTCAGACACGTACATATAGACATTGTCGAGTTGCCTGAAGTAAATGGTAACAGATACTTGCTGACTATGGTAGATAGATTCAGTCGTCAATTCGAAGTGGCGATTTTAAAAGACATGACAGCGCAAGAAGTCTTGTTCGCGTTTCTGAAAAATTGGATATCGCGTTATGGTGTTCCGGAAAAGGTCACTATTGATCGCAGTAGTCAATTTATGTCCGAGCGTTTCGAGAGATCCCTCAACATCATGGGAACTACTCTACTGCATACTAGCGCGTACAACCCACGAGCGAATGGGATGGTAGAAAGGCTGCATCGTGAACTGAAAGCTGCATTAAGGTTTACTAGTGGAACAAGCTGGATACACGATCTTCCTATAGTACTAATCGCCATGCGCAACAGATATAGGGCACAATTAAGTACTTCAATAGCAGAACTGGTTTATGGAGAACCATTAAGGTTGCCTGGAGATCTTCTAATAGAAACTCCAAGTAGTCTTTATTGGGTTTTTTAGTTATGTAGATTGGTTCGTAGGAGCACTTAGAGATAAGATGTGTCGTTTGGCTCCGACCAAGTCTAGAAAAGCAAAAATCAAGTGCTATGTGTCCTCTGATCTAAAATCGGCTTCGCATGTGTATATAACTAATGAAAATAGGAAGAACTTCCTAACACTATTTTATAAAGGACCATGCAAGGTCAAGAGGATGACTGACAAGAATGTCATCATAAAGATAAATGGCATTGAGGATTGTGTTACGTTGGATCGTTGCATTCCCCAGTTTATTTGGATATCACTGAATTAACAGATGCGTTGAATGACCGTCGTTCTATGGGCGAATCTGATGTGTGCAATCCCACCATACAGGCACATAATGAAATGCAGAACTCAGAAGACGCGTTGTCTAATATAGCAAAATCTTATTCTACCAGTTCACAGCATGAAAACTGTTTGACAATACCAGATGATATGGAAGAACCATTGAAAACGGTACCGGGCGAGATGACGACTTCAGGGGCGCCATTATGCACAACTCGTTCTGGAAGAGTGCCACGTCAGCCGAAGAATCACGATTACGTCTATTACTAGCCGTCTTTTTTTTGAGAAGGTGGTGTATGTGGAGAAAGATAAATCCTCCGCCAAATTTAAAATAATATTAACTGATAAATTTAAACCACCATGGCTGATTGTAACGAATTTTATTTAAAAAGAATTTTTTCTTTTTATTTTACAGAACATTCTTTGTTTAAATACTTGACTTTGAATTGTGCGCCATTTTCAGTTTTCGAGTGTCTCGCACCTCGACTGGTCTTAACATCTTTTGGTCTGCTGCATGTTTAACATTTTTTCTCTAGTAACACGAATACATCTTAACAATATATTCCTACTATAATTGCCTTTTATTCTGATATTGTATCACACATAGAAGGGACGTTCTGGAACAGGTAATTTGATTTAAGTATGTATTAGGTTTTGCGAACCTAGTAACAAATTAGTTCAGTTGTGACCAGAAGGATAAACCAAAGGCAGCATGAACGGAAAGTATAATCTCATGAGTCGCCAGTAAGCACGAAACGAATGTGCATGAGATTATACTTTCCGTTCATGCTGCCTTTGGTTTATCCTTCTGGTCACAACTGAACTAATTTGTTACTAGGTTCGCAAAACCTAATACATACTTGCATATATATTAGTTCTTCGCAACAAACAGTATTTAAAGGTAATTTGATTATTCTGTTGTTCACGTATATCTCCTTCCAGATTAATTGTCAGGTTGTTTTGCGCGAGACAGGTTTCACATTCCGATTTGCCTAACATTAAGTATTGATTTAATTGTTAAACTAACAAGACATGGAGACCGATATTAAATTTGAGGACACAAGTAGGTTATTGCAAGATATTGCAGATTTGAATTTAGCAGATGGAAATGGAAATATAAGCATATCAGACTCTACTGTGAATTTTAGGACTTCAAGCGATCTGGCATCTATGGGGCTCTCAGACTCGAATAGGTTAGGGGCGTCAACAGGACTACAAGCCATCTGGCATCTATGGGGTTCTCAGAAAATAACACAGTACAAATTATACGCAGCACAACTGTCATATACGCTTAAAATTAACATTTAAAAATATTTACACTAGTCTCGTCCTAGAATTATAGTAGACCAATTTCAGACTCTTTCGATCTCTCCTATCCCTAAAAATGGCACTTCTTCGAACTCATCATTTAAAGATCTCCGCCCCATTACTATCGTCCCTTCTTTCACCAAAATCTTCGACAGGATCTTATACAACCTAATCTAACCCTTAATTAAGTCTCATGTAAATCCAACCACCAAAACTCGCCTAATGAAACTCTCCTCTGATCCATTCTGCTCTATCCCGGTTCCCAACTACCCCCTCGACATAAAAATAATAGATTCGGCCAAACATCTTGGCATTAATTTTTCAAAATCCCTAGGCTTCTCCCTACACCTTACACACACTACTTCCAAACTCTTCAAATGGGCCCGTCCGATCTGTTTTAAGACAAACAACCCCGCTCTCCAACTCACGTTATTCAAGGTCTACGTTCTGCCCCTCATTTCCTACGCCAGCGAATTCTACTGTCCCCTCACCCTCGCCTCCTCTAATACTATTGAACAGGTATTCTCCAGATTTCTAAGGCGAGTTTTCCCGAAATGCCAAAATTATCGGGAACGCCTACACCTGGCAAATCTTCTTCCGCTTTGGTTCGCCCGTCACCTTCGAGTCAGTTATTTTATCCATAAGATCACAACTTGCTTACCACTCTCCAACTTTGCCCACCCAAGTCACTAATACGCCACACGTTCTAGTAACTCTTCTATCCTAGCTAACCATACCCCCACCATATTTAAAAAAAAATCTATCTCTTCCCCAACGTCACTAATGTCTTCAACGCTCTTCCCACAGACATAAAGCTCCTACCCCAGAACGAATTTAAAAAGGCAGCCCATCAGTACTTCTTCAACAAACTTCTTTGTGATACGACCGATTGGAAACGAAACTGGTTCCTTCTCAATCCATAACATTTACTTTACCCCAGGCTATTCTTTTTCATCATCATCATCATGTCCAGCCACACAAAAGTCAATTGACTAATTTTTCACTGCCATATAACTATAAGGAGTAAAAAAAGTATATAAGTGAATTTAGATATATTATTATTGAGATTTACGATAGAGGGAGAGGGGTAGAGAGAGAAGGAAAACCTTGCTACTATGAGTAAATTTATCAGAATAACTCACAGAAATAAGGCAAACTAAACCTCTCCACAACACCATTATGGCCAAGTTAGCGTTCGGGCAAGGCGACATCAGCAATGCAGCTTCCTTGCGGATTTCACTGTTTCACGTCATAAACAAACCAAACCGCGCAGCTAACTTTGCCCTACCAAGAAAAGAAAGTTAGGAAGATGATTCTACTAGACATCTGCAACAAGATCGCCACTGAGCTCGATTTGATGCCATATCGCTAAGGGTTTCTAACCAAGAACTGTAATGCGCACGAGGACCCCATCCCGGCAGACGAGTGGGTCCTATACTACCCAATTTGGATGTAAGTAACTTTAATTGTTTCTGCCATGTCAAAATCTGCCCACCTTGTTTCTTATGCCAATTTGGTGCTGGATGAGAGTACAGAGTTCTATTGGGCAATCGAAATGAGGGCATACGCAAAACGTGACCGAGCCAACGAAGTTGATGGAGCCTTATTTGTTTTTCTAACGACGAGCACTTATTGTCAGATCCAAAAATACGTCTACGAATGTCAACGTTAGTTATTCGTTGTTGGTAACCAGCACCAAATTGGCGTAAGAAGCAAGGTGGGCAGATTTTGACATGGCAGAAACAATTAAAGTCATTTACATCCAAATTGGGTAGTATAGGATCCACTCGTCTGCCGGGATGGGGTCCTCGTGCACATCACAGTTCTTGGTTAGAAACCCTTAGCGATATGCCAGCGAATCGAGCTCAGTGGCCATCTTGTTGCAGATGTATAGTAGAATCATCTTCGTAACTTTCTTTTCTTAGTAGGGCAAAGTTAGCTGCGAGGTTCGGTTTGTTTATGACGTGATACGATGAAATCTGCAATGAAGCTGTGTTGCTGATGTCGCCTTTCCCAAATGCTAACTTGGCCATAATTGTGTTGTGGAGAGGTTTAGTTTGCCTCATTTCTGTGAGTTATTCTGATAAATTTACTCATAGTAGCAAGGTTTTCCTTCTCTCTCTACCCCTCTCCCTCTCTCGTAAATCTCAATAATAATTTATCTAAATTCACTTATATACTTTTTTCACTCCTTATGGTTATATGGCAGTGAAACATTAGTCACTTGACTTTTGTGTGGCTGGAAATGATGATGAACCAACATGTGCTTTACTCCTCAAACAACGATGATCGAATGCCCGTAAGCGTCTCACATCATCAACTCTAAGAGGCCAAGTTTCGCTAGCGTATAGTAAGACTGCGCGTACAGATGCATTGTAAACACGACCTTAAAAGCAAAGGGAAATATTGGTGTTTCTCCATAAATGACGAAGGTTCGAGAAAGCTATTCTAGCTTTCGCAATCCGTATTCTCACCTCGTCCGACATATTGCCTACGTTATTGATAGAGCTCCCAAGATAAGTAAACCTGTCGACTATGTCAAGATCTTCATTCTGCAGTCGCAACGTTGGAGTGAGTGGTGGGTGATCCTGTAACAGTATCTTACATTTAGAGGGTGCGAATTTCATACCGTAAGACGGAACACCGTCTGTTAATCTATTTAAGGTGGTCTGGGCAGCATGCTGATTGTCGAATAATAGTACGATACCGTCCGCATAGTCAAGATCGACTAGTTTATCTCCCGCGAGAACTTCAACTCCAGCGTCCTGAATGTGTGGGAGAGTGTTGTTCATAATAGCATCGATTACAAAATTAAACAAAAATGGGGAAAGTGGACAACCTTGACGAACACCACTGCTGGTTGTAAAATTATGCGTTAAATCGTTGTAGACTTTAACGCGACCAGAAGTATTTGTGTAGAGAGCTCGTATAATATTAACAAATTTTGTGGGCATACCGCTTTTTCGACAAGATATGGAATAAAATATTGCGATCCACCGAATGAAATGCACCCTTGAAGTCTAGAAAGACGACTATTGTGGGACGGTGATATAAATGTCTCTGTTCGAGAACTTGCCTTAATGTAAAAATATTATCTATACAACCTCGTCCTGCGCGGAATCCGGTCTGTTCTTCTCTTGTATGTGATTCCATTCACCTCCACATATCCTACCCTTGATTTGTTATTTCAATGGTCGGGCCAGTTGGCCTTTGATGCCAAATAATTGTATTATTATTAATTATTATAAATAAAATTTATTCAATATATAAAGGAAAAATTAATAAAAGCACATTGTAGAATAATTTTAATTTAAAAAAATCCAATTCCCATAATAAATTATTAAATAAGGATATAATTAATTATCAAAAAAGGTGATTTGCGATTGGCCCATAACTAGCCAATAAGAAAACAGCAAGAAAAGATTTGTATTCAGACATATAAATATGTCCAAGCAAAGCAAGTATTTGTTCACGTGTCTAGCACTAAAACTCGTTTGCTAACTATGTCTGGTCGTGGTAAAGGAGGAAAGTCCCGCACAAAGGCAAAGAGCAGGTCTGCTCGTGCTGGTCTCCAGTTCCCAGTTGGTCGTGTGCACCGTCTCCTTCGCAAAGGAAACTATGCCGAGCGTGTTGGCGCCGGCGCACCAGTCTACTTGGCTGCAGTTCTTGAGTATTTGGCTGCTGAGGTTTTGGAGTTGGCTGGTAATGCTGCTCGGGATAACAAGAAGACACGAATCATCCCAAGACATTTACAGTTGGCCATTCGTAACGATGAAGAGCTGAACAAGCTTTTGGGTGGAGTGACCATCGCTCAAGGCGGTGTCCTGCCTAACATCCAAGCTGTTCTTCTGCCAAAGAAGACTGAGAAAGTAGGAAAGTAACCTGCTTGCATCAGTATACCTGCTAGTGAACGTGGAACGGCCCTCTTAAGGGCCAACATTATTAACATAGTGTCTCGTCGACGCGAACGAGACTACTTGCACTGTCATGTCTTTCATAATCGCTACTTCTAATTGGCGACTAAACTATCTCTCATTGCTAGCAAATATTTCGACATTGTCTGTGCACATGTCGGAACCGTCCAGTTAGTTTCCCGATATTCTGTATCGGTTCTGGTAGCACAGGCTCTTACTCATATCCGTTTGCATCTATATGGGAAGGATACATCAGCCTCTATATTGTTCGAAAAGAGAATCATAACTGTCGCATATTGGAAAGGAATCTCTGGTTCTCGGCGTTAGATGCCATTTTGTCCAGAATTAATATTGCTAGTGATCAACGTCATGTGTTGATGAGGTTTGAAAGAATCATGTTCCGCTACGCAAATTGCTGAATGTTGAATAAAATGTAAACTCGCCGATTTGGCATAGAAACCATACACTCCTTGAAACTTATCCGTGCATTTTTGTGTTTGGGCCAGGAATCTCATTGTAGTACTTGGTGAGAATGACCATGACAAGATTGAGCCCGCGTTCCCTACGCGAACATAGATAGCCGAAGTGCTGTCCAGAATCAGATCAGCGTCATGTGTCAACGGAAGAGTGGTGGTTAATAACTCCCAATATTACAAATAATAATCTTTGAAAGAAACATTTGCCGCGATCGGAAAACCCTTTGGGTAATGGTACATTAACACAACAAGTAAAGTTGCCATTTATGATCACATTTGTCGACCTCAAAGAATGGTATGAATTGATCTATGAACGGTCTTAGAAGTACTAATATTTCTAAGGAGTATTGAACATTAACAAGAATTCTGTTTGTTTGTGTGCTGATACTAAACCAGACACTCCTGGAAATCTATCCTTAGAATCTCCATGTATTTTTCGTATGTCTCTATATTGTCTAATTGTTCATACATCTTATCATAATCAGATGGACTCGTCGGAACCCTCACTAAGTCTTCTTTCAAACACATTACAATGTTTTCTTTAAAACAAGTTTGCGAGCTTGAAGTAAACACCAATACCATTGTATTTAACCGGTTGTCGAACAACATAAGAAAACAATTTAACAATAACTGATTGCGTGGGTGGTGCTAACAATGCGAGCTGGAAGTAAACGCCAACTTCATTGTGTTTAACCAGTCGGCGGTAGTTTTGTTATGTAGTTCGACGACTGGTTAAATACAATGGGATTGATGTTTACTTCAAGCTCGCAAACTTAATTTAAAGAATTGTTACCACCATCCGCACAATCAATTATTGTTTAATTGTATTGCAAAGTGTTTGTTATTAACTTCATGTCTCTTCGCAAGATTTGACTGAAACGATTTAAAAATTTCTAGAGCTCTGAAACGTCTATAAGATGCTAAGACCCCGGAATCCAAAGAATCAGACTTAACCAATAAGGCGCATAAGGGACAGGAATCTCAGTGTGGTTCCATGCAAGAATAGCCATACCAAATTGGAGCTTGCATTCCAACGCGAACATCACTAGCCGAAGTGCTGCCAAGGCTCAGCGTTATGGGTTTACGGATGAGTGTGGTGGATAATATGACTAAAAATAATAAACTTTGATTGTACCCTTCCTGTGTGCAAAAGCAAAAAGAAATTTTATCAGATATAAGAAAATTTTCTTTCGCATGGTCTTCTCAAATATCTACTAATGAACATATCTTAATATATAAATTGGAAAGCCAAACAAGATTGAAATATGTGAACATAGAGAAAGTGTGAAAAAGAAAACCAATGAAATTGCGTGCGTCACATCCAGTTCAAGCTCAATGCTTGTACGTGCTTCTTCTGCTTACATAAATCCGGCTGCAATTTGTTTATCCATAAGGCTTCGTATGTGGCTAGCTCCCTTTTGTTTTTGCATTTAGTGCAAGTTAGTGCAAGATATTGCAGATTTGAATTTAGCAGATGCGAATGGAAATATAAGCATATCAGACTATACTGTCAATTGTTGGACTACAAGCGATCTGGCATCTATGGGGTTCTCAGACACGAATAGGTTACGAGCCTCTACAAAATTCGGCGACCGCACCAGTCCAAGAATTTTAAGTCTACCGCAGTATAAATCTGAAAAACATTCAAGTTGGGTCGGAGATGCCCAAATGATATTTAGTGCTTATAATGTTTTAAATTCAATGGAGAGGTTTGTTGCAGCAGGATGGCATTGCCTGAAAATTTCCTAAATGCCTTGGAAAATTTCAGAGACAGAACTGTGGAAGAAAAGCCGTACAATGCATTTGAGTTATTAATGGCGGAAATTCAACAGTAATATCTGCCTGGAAGATCGGCGCAAATGTGCGAATTATTACGATTAGAAAAAATGGGGCGTCAATTACCGTCCGAATTTAACGTACGCCTTTGCACAAAAGCTTCAATGTTGAATATATCCAGAGATGTAGTCAACTCTATTTTCACAGCTGAGCTACCAATTAGGCTTAGAACCACATTGGAAGTATTTGACACTATGAGCATTGATTGGCCAACAAAACTCAGAAGGTTAGACGGGGTGTAAAAATAGCAGGAACTAGAAATAAATGCTGTAATAGCAGATTCTGTCACGATGCAGCCAGTCAGGGCAGATGCCGAGAACAATCTGACTGTACAAGAAACCTTGCATATCTTATGTAGAGAATTTGCTAGTATACGTCGTGACATTTCGCAACTTCAGAGTCAGAATAGGTATACTAGGTGTCGAGGGAGTCACTCGCTTCAACGCTTCGAAGGGCCACGAGGATGGTGTAAGGCACATTGCGAGTAGTGACGAAGTGCGAAATGCAAAGGTGAAAATTGTATATACCCGCGATTAGGTGGACCCAGATGGAAAGGAAGCAATAAACAGGTAGAGAGAAATCCATCACCGGAGAAAGCATAAAACCCCCGCTAGTAGGAGCCGTAAGAGGGGTTCCATTGCAAAGGCTCCCAGATATGCCTTTAAAAGGCATTCTTAAGGCGAAGGTTGAAAATGCGACGGGACCAGTTAGCACCGATACAGAGGGCAAGTAAGTCCGATTCTCACTAAGCGGAGATATGGAAAACATTGCCGGATCATCCAGCAACAAGTTCATTATTAAAGATGAATTATCTGGATTAGAATTTCTCATCGATACAGGTGCTGAGGTAAGCATAGTTAGGTCAGACGTGTTGGAAGCAGATTGCCCCACATTTGGTTATTAACTATGGGCCGCTAACGGTAGTCCGATAGGATTGAAAGGGATAAAAGAAATGTCGGTAACGTTAGGCCAGAAATCTTCTTTTAGATGGAATTTTCTAGTAGCCGATGTCAAGGACCATATTATTAGCATGGATTTCTTGACACATTTCAAGCTGACATTAGACCCCAAAGCTAGGACTATCGCAGAAGGCGTAGGGATATGAACACCTACTGATTCTAACACGTCGGCAGTTAGAACAGTTCTTTTACCTCGTCCAACAGTCGCACATGACTTTGCCGATATCATTTAGAAGCACCTAGCAGTGTTTCAACCTTTTAGTGCCAAAAGGATAGGATTGAAGACAGGAGTAGAACACCAAATAGAATTGGTGGCTTCGTTGCCTTGTTCACCAAAGGCTCAACCATTGGCACAACATAAGCAACAGGTTGCTTTGTCCGAATTTCACCAATTGCGCGAAGAAGGGATTTGTAGAAGGTCAAATTCCAATTTTGCTTCCCCAATAGTGGTAGTTCTCAAGCCTGAACCGGGTCAATGGAGGGTTTGTGGGAATTATCGTCTATTAAACTCAGTGACGAAGGGTGATTCTTATCCTCTCCCTAACCAGAGTACGTTACTCGGAGATATAATGGGATATGAGGTTTATCCAACTTTAGATCTCCAGAAATCGTACTATCAGATACCAATGAAGGAAAGTTCGATACCACTCACCGCAGTCAGATTTCCATGAGGGGTTCGCACGAATTTCTTCGAATGCCTTTTGGTTTGAAAAATGCCAGTCAGACATGCCAGCGTTTGGCTGAAGAAATATTTCAGAATTGTCCGTTTGCGAGGGTATATAAAGACGACATAATAATTTTTAAAACAGCTAGGCTTAATTACTCTCGTAGAGTTATTTCCCAAATAACACGGTCAGCAGAGTTCGATTTCACTGTCTCATATTGCTGGTAAGGAGAACGTGGTAGCCGATGCATTTAGCCGACCGAATGAAGCTGATGTCAAGCTGATATTTCAAGGTCCGTTGAAGAGTTTAGATAATTCGATGCATGATTTAGTTAGTCAAATCGAGGAAGCGCAAGGATCGGATCCCTTTACATTAGTTTTGTCCAAAAGGCCAGGATATGTTCGTAAACTCAGAAGTGGCAAGTGGTTGTTATGCGAAACGTCTAGAAGTCATTCACGACCATATGTGCCGTTGGAGTTACGGGCCAAGATTTTCCACGTGTTACATGACATGGGTCATCCACCCATTAAAGCCACCATTCGATTGATCAATGACAGATACGTATGGCCGCATATGTCTAAAGACGTACGGGTATGTGTAAGAGCCTCTGCCAAGTGTCAAACGTGTAAGGTGTGGAGACATACCAGAACCGAGATAAAGAATATTGGGATACCAATTGGACGGTTCAGACACGTACATATAGACATTGTCGAGTTGCCTGAAGTAAATGGTAACAGATACTTGCTGACTATGGTAGATAGATTCAGTCGTCAATTCGAAGTGGCGATTTTAAAAGACATGACAGCGCAAGAAGTCTTGTTCGCGTTTCTGAAAAATTGGATATCGCGTTATGGTGTTCCGGAAAAGGTCACTATTGATCGCAGTAGTCAATTTATGTCCGAGCGTTTCGAGAGATCCCTCAACATCATGGGAACTACTCTACTGCATACTAGCGCGTACAACCCACGAGCGAATGGGATGGTAGAAAGGCTGCATCGTGAACTGAAAGCTGCATTAAGGTTTACTAGTGGAACAAGCTGGATACACGATCTTCCTATAGTACTAATCGCCATGCGCAACAGATATAGGGCACAATTAAGTACTTCAATAGCAGAACTGGTTTATGGAGAACCATTAAGGTTGCCTGGAGATCTTCTAATAGAAACTCCAAGTAGTCTTTATTTGGTTTTTTAGTTATGTAGATTGGTTCGTAGGAGCACTTAGAGATAAGATGTGTCGTTTAGCTCCGACCAAGTCTAGAAAAGCAAAAATCAAGTGCTATGTGTCCTCTGATCTAAAATCGGCTTCGCATGTGTATATAACTAATGAAAATAGGAAGAATTTCCTAACACTATTTTATAAAGGACCATGCAAGGTCAAGAGGATGACTGACAAGAATGTCATCATAAAGATAAATGGCATTGAGGATTGTGTTACGTTGGATCGTTGCATTCCCCAGTTTATTTGGATATCACTGAATTAACAGATGCGTTGAATGACCGTCGTTCTATGGGCGAATCTGATGTGTGCAATCCCACCATACAGGCACATAATGAAATGCAGAACTCAGAAGACGCGTTGTCTAATATAGCAAAATCTTATTCTACCAGTTCACAGCATGAAAACTGTTTGACAATACCAGATGATATGGAAGAACCATTGAAAACGGTACCGGGCGAGATGACGACTTCAGGGGCGCCATTATGCACAACTCGTTCTGGAAGAGTGCCACGTCAGCCGAAGAATCACGATTACGTCTATTACTAGCCGTCTTTTTTTTGAGAAGGTGGTGTATGTGGAGAAAGATAAATCCTCCGCCAAATTTAAAATAATATTAACTGATAAATTTAAACCACCATGGCTGATTGTAACGAATTTTATTTAAAAAGAATTTTTTCTTTTTATTTTACAGAACATTCTTTGTTTAAATACTTGACTTTGAATTGTGCGCCATTTTCAGTTTTCGAGTGTCTCGCACCTCGACTGGTCTTAACATCTTTTGGTCTGCTGCATGTTTAACATTTTTTCTCTAGTAACACGAATACATCTTAACAATATATTCCTACTATAATTGCCTTTTATTCTGATATTGAATCACACATAGAAGGGACGTTCTGGAACAGGTAATTTGATTTAAGTATGTATTAGGTTTTGCGAACCTAGTAACAAATTAGTTCAGTTGTGACCAGAAGGATAAACCAAAGGCAGCATGAACGGAAAGTATAATCTCATGAGTCGCCAGTAAGCACGAAACGAATGTGCATGAGATTATACTTTCCGTTCATGCTGCCTTTGGTTTATCCTTCTGGTCACAACTGAACTAATTTGTTACTAGGTTCGCAAAACCTAATACATACTTGCATATATATTAGTTCTTCGCAACAAACAGTATTTAAAGGTAATTTGATTATTCTGTTGTTCACGTATATCTCCTTCCAGATTAATTGTCAGGTTGTTTTGCGCGAGACAGGTTTCACATTCCGATTTGCCTAACATTAAGTATTGATTTAATTGTTAAACTAACAAGACATGGAGACCGATATTAAATTTGAGGACACAAGTAGGTTATTGCAAGATATTGCAGATTTGAATTTAGCAGATGGAAATGGAAATATAAGCATATCAGACTCTACTGTGAATTTTAGGACTTCAAGCGATCTGGCATCTATGGGGCTCTCAGACTCGAATAGGTTAGGGGCGTCAACAGGACTACAAGCCATCTGGCATCTATGGGGTTCTCAGAAAATAACACAGTACAAATTATACGCAGCACAACTGTCATATACGCTTAAAATTAACATTTAAAAATATTTACACTAGTCTCGTCCTAGAATTATAGTAGACCAATTTCAGACTCTTTCGATCTCTCCTATCCCTAAAAATGGCACTTCTTCGAACTCATCATTTAAAGATCTCCGCCCCATTACTATCGTCCCTTCTTTCACCAAAATCTTCGACAGGATCTTATACAACCTAATCTAACCCTTAATTAAGTCTCATGTAAACTTCTATCTCCTCGATGATCAACATGGCTTTATGAATGGCCGCTCCTTTTCCACCAACTTAGTTAGTGTTCTCGATCATTGCTACTCCTCCCTCTCTAAAGGGCTTCAGTGCACTTTCCTCTTCCTGGATTTATCCAAGGCTTTTGACTCGCTGTCATTTTCAGCAATCGAATCCGCCTTACTGAGAAGCGGTATCTGCGGCAATGTTCTCAATCTTATCAGTTACTATCTCCGAAACCGATATTCGACAGTAAAAGTTGGCAGTAGTCATTCGAGGCCAGCCCATATCCGATCCGGTGTTCCCCAGGACTCCTTACTTGGTCCCATTCTCTTCAACCTTACGCTCGCGCACATACAGGTTGAAGACAACCTTTTCAAGATGTTCAAATATGCGGATGACATGGTTATCGTATTCAGTAACCCCACAGCATCAAACCCCTCCTTAACCCTTACATCGGAGCTCCTATCCTCGCTCCACTCGCAGCTCAGCAGAATCGGCCTCAAACTAAATCCCACCAAAACTCGCCTAATGAAACTCTCCTCTGATCCATTCTGCTCTATCCCGGTTCCCAACTACCCCCTCGACATAAAAATAATAGATTCGGCCAAACATCTTGGCATTAATTTTTCAAAATCCCTAGGCTTCTCCCTACACCTTACACACACTACTTCCAAACTCTTCAAATGGGCCCGTCCGATCTGTTTTAAGACAAACAACCCCGCTCTCCAACTCACGTTATTCAAGGTCTACGTTCTGCCCCTCATTTCCTACGCCAGCGAATTCTACTGTCCCCTCACCCTCGCCTCCTCTAATACTATTGAACAGGTATTCTCCAGATTTCTAAGGCGAGTTTTCCCGAAATGCCAAAATTATCGGGAACGCCTACACCTGGCAAATCTTCTTCCGCTTTGGTTCGCCCGTCACCTTCGAGTCAGTTATTTTATCCATAAGATCACAACTTGCTTACCACTCTCCAACTTTGCCCACCCAAGTCACTAATACGCCACACGTTCTAGTAACTCTTCTATCCTAGCTAACCATACCCCCACCATATTTAAAAAAAAATCTATCTCTTCCCCAACGTCACTAATGTCTTCAACGCTCTTCCCACAGACATAAAGCTCCTACCCCAGAACGAATTTAAAAAGGCAGCCCATCAGTACTTCTTCAACAAACTTCTTTGTGATACGACCGATTGGAAACGAAACTGGTTCCTTCTCAATCCATAACATTTACTTTACCCCAGGCTATTCTTATTCATCATCATCATCATGTCCAGCCACACAAAAGTCAAGTGACTAATGTTTCACTGCCATATAACTATAAGGAGTGAAAAAAGTATATAAGTGAATTTAGATATATTATTATTGAGATTTACGATAGAGGGAGAGGGGTAGAGAGAGAAGGAAAACCTTGCTACTATGAGTAAATTTATCAGAATAACTCACAGAAATAAGGCAAACTAAACCTCTCCACAACACCATTATGGCCAAGTTAGCGTTCGGGCAAGGCGACATCAGCAATGCAGCTTCCTTGCGGATTTCACTGTTTCACGTCATAAACAAACCAAACCGCGCAGCTAACTTTGCCCTACCAAGAAAAGAAAGTTAGGAAGATGATTCTACTAGACATCTGCAACAAGATCGCCACTGAACTCGATTCGATGCCATATCGCTAAGGGTTTCTAACCAAGAACTGTAATGCGCACGAGGACGCCATCCCGGCAGACGAGTGGGTCCTATACTACCCAATTTGGATGTAAGTAACTTTAATTGTTTCTGCCATGTCAAAATCTGCCCACCTTGTTTCTTATGCCAATTTGGTGCTGGATGAGAGTACAGAGTTCTATTGGGCAATCGAAATGAGGGCATACGCAAAACGTGACCGAGCCAACGAAGTTGATGGAGCCTTATTTGTTTTTCTAACGACGAGCACTTATTGTCAGATCCAAAAATACGTCTACGAATGTCAACGTTAGTTATTCGTTGTTGGTAACCAGCACCAAATTGGCGTAAGAAGCAAGGTGGGCAGATTTTGACATGGCAGAAACAATTAAAGTCATTTACATCCAAATTGGGTAGTATAGGATCCACTCGTCTGCCGGGATGGGGTCCTCGTGCACATCACAGTTCTTGGTTAGAAACCCTTAGCGATATGCCAGCGAATCGAGCTCAGTGGCCATCTTGTTGCAGATGTATAGTAGAATCATCTTCGTAACTTTCTTTTCTTAGTAGGGCAAAGTTAGCTGCGAGGTTCGGTTTGTTTATGACGTGATACGATGAAATCTGCAATGAAGCTGTGTTGCTGATGTCGCCTTTCCCAAATGCTAACTTGGCCATAATTGTGTTGTGGAGAGGTTTAGTTTGCCTCATTTCTGTGAGTTATTCTGATAAATTTACTCATAGTAGCAAGGTTTTCCTTCTCTCTCTACCCCTCTCCCTCTCTCGTAAATCTCAATAATAATTTATCTAAATTCACTTATATACTTTTTTCACTCCTTATGGTTATATGGCAGTGAAACATTAGTCACTTGACTTTTGTGTGGCTGGAAATGATGATGAACCAACATGTGCTTTACTCCTCAAACAACGATGATCGAATGCCCGTAAGCGTCTCACATCATCAACTCTAAGAGGCCAAGTTTCGCTAGCGTATAGTAAGACTGCGCGTACAGATGCATTGTAAACACGACCTTAAAAGCAAAGGGAAATATTGGTGTTTCTCCATAAATGACGAAGGTTCGAGAAAGCTATTCTAGCTTTCGCAATCCGTATTCTCACCTCGTCCGACATATTGCCTACGTTATTGATAGAGCTCCCAAGATAAGTAAACCTGTCGACTATGTCAAGATCTTCATTCTGCAGTCGCAACGTTGGAGTGAGTGGTGGGTGATCCTGTAACAGTATCTTACATTTAGAGGGTGCGAATTTCATACCGTAAGACGGAACACCGTCTGTTAATCTATTTAAGGTGGTCTGGGCAGCATGCTGATTGTCGAATAATAGTACGATACCGTCCGCATAGTCAAGATCGACTAGTTTATCTCCCGCGAGAACTTCAACTCCAGCGTCCTGAATGTGTGGGAGAGTGTTGTTCATAATAGCATCGATTACAAAATTAAACAAAAATGGGGAAAGTGGACAACCTTGACGAACACCACTGCTGGTTGTAAAATTATGCGTTAAATCGTTGTAGACTTTAACGCGACCAGAAGTATTTGTGTAGAGAGCTCGTATAATATTAACAAATTTTGTGGGCATACCGCTTTTTCGACAAGATATGGAATAAAACATTGCGATCCACCGAATGAAATGCACCCTTGAAGTCTAGAAAGACGACTATTGTGGGACGGTGATATAAATGTCTCTGTTCGAGAACTTGCCTTAATGTAAAAATATTATCTATACAACCTCGTCCTGCGCGGAATCCGGTCTGTTCTTCTCTTGTATGTGATTCCATTCACCTCCACATATCCTACCCTTGATTTGTTATTTCAATGGTCGGGCCAGTTGGCCTTTGATGCCAAATAATTGTATTATTATTAATTATTATAAATAAAATTTATTCAATATATAAAGGAAAAATTAATAAAAGCACATTGTAGAATAATTTTAATTTAAAAAAATCCAATTCCCATAATAAATTATTAAATAAGGATATAATTAATTATCAAAAAAGGTGATTTGCGATTGGCCCATAACTAGCCAATAAGAAAACAGCAAGAAAAGATTTGTATTCAGACATATAAATATGTCCAAGCAAAGCAAGTATTTGTTCACGTGTCTAGCACTAAAACTTGTTTGCTAACTATGTCTGGTCGTAGTAAAGGAAGAAAGTCCCGCACAAAGACAAAGAGCAGGTCTGATCGTGCTGGTCTCCAGTTCCCCGTTGGTCGTGTGCAACGTCTCCTTCGCAAAGGTAACTATGCGGTGCGCGTTGGCGCCGGCGCACCAGTCTATCTGGCTGCAGTTCTTGAGTATTTGGCTGCTGAGGTTTTGGAGTTGGCTGGTAATGCTGCTCGGGATAACAAGAAGACACGAATCATCCCAAGACATTTACAGTTGGCCATTCGTAACGATGAAGAGCTGAACAAGCTTTTGGGTGGAGTGACCATCGCTCAAGGCGGTGTCCTGCCTAACATCCAAGCTGTTCTTCTGCCAAAGAAGACTGAGAAAGTAGGAAAGTAACCTGCTTGCATCAGTATACCTGCTAGTGAACGTGGAACGGCCCTCTTAAGGGCCAACATTATTAACTTAGTGTCTCGTCGACGCGAACGAGACTACTTGCACTGTCATGTCTTTCATAATCGCTACTTCTAATTGGCGACTAAACTATCTCTCATTGCTAGCAAATATTTCGACATTGTCTGTGCACATGTCGGAACCGTCCAGTTAGTTTCCCGATATTCTGTATCGGTTCTGGTAGCACAGGCTCTTACTCATATCCGTTTGCATCTATATGGGAAGGATACATCAGCCTCTATATTGTTCGAAAAGAGAATCATAACTGTCGCATATTGGAAAGGAATCTCTGGTTCTCGGCGTTAGATGCCATTTTGTCCAGAATTAATATTGCTAGTGATCAACGTCATGTGTTGATGAGGTTTGAAAGAATCATGTTCCGCTACGCAAATTGCTGAATGTTGAATAAAATGTAAACTCGCCGATTTGGCATAGAAACCATACACTCCTTGAAACTTATCCGTGCATTTTTGTGTTTGGGCCAGGAATCTCATTGTAGTACTTGGTGAGAATGACCATGACAAGATTGAGCCCGCGTTCCCTACGCGAACATAGATAGCCGAAGTGCTGTCCAGAATCAGATCAGCGTCATGTGTCAACGGAAGAGTGGTGGTTAATAACTCCCAATATTACAAATAATAATCTTTGAAAGAAACATTTGCCGCGATCGGAAAACCCTTTGGGTAATGGTACATTAACACAACAAGTAAAGTTGCCATTTATGATCACATTTGTCGACCTCAAAGAATGGTATGAATTGATCTATGAACGGTCTTAGAAGTACTAATATTTCTAAGGAGTATTGAACATTAACAAGAATTCTGTTGGTTTGTGTGCTGATACTAAACCAGACACTCCTGGAAATCTATCCTTAGAATCTCCATGTATTTTTCGTATGTCTCTATATTGTCTAATTGTTCATACATCTTATCATAATCAGATGGACTCGTCGGAACCCTCACTAAGTCTTCTTTCAAACACATTACAATGTTTTCTTTAAAACAAGTTTGCGAGCTTGAATTAAACACCAATCCCATTGTATTTAACCGGTTGTCGAACAACATAAGAAAACAATTTAACAATAACTGATTGCGTGGGTGGTGCTAACAATGCGAGCTGGAAGTAAACGCCAACTTCATTGTGTTTAACCAGTCGGCGGTAGTTTTGTTATGTAGTTCGACGACTGGTTAAATACAATGGGATTGATGTTTACTTCAAGCTCGCAAACTTAATTTAAAGAATTATTACGACCATCCGCACAATCAATTATTGTTTAATTGTATATCAAAGTGTTTGTTATTAACTTCATGTCTCTTCGCAAGATTTGACTGAAACGATTTAAAAATTTCTAGAGCTCTGAAACGTCTATAAGATGCTAAGACCCCGGAATCCAAAGAATCAGACTTAACCAATAAGGCGCATAAGGGACAGGAATCTCAGTGTGGTTCCATGCAAGAATAGCCATACCAAATTGGAGCTTGCATTCCAACGCGAACATCACTAGCCGAAGTGCTGCCAAGGCTCAGCGTTATGGGTTTACGGATGAGTGTGGTGGATAATATGACTAAAAATAATAAACTTTGATTGTACCCTTCCTGTGTGCAAAAGCAAAATGAAATTTTATCAGATATAAGAAAATTTTCTTTCGCATGGTCTTCTCAAATATCTACTAATGAACATATCTTAATATATAAATTGGAAAGCCAAACAAGATTGAAATATGTGAACATAGAGAAAGTGTGAAAAAGAAAACCAATGAAATTGCGTGCGTCACATCCAGTTCAAGCTCAATGCTTGTACGTGCTTCTTCTGCTTACATAAATCCGGCTGCAATTTGTTTATCCATAAGGCTTCGTATGTGGCTAGCTCCCTTTTGTTTTTGCATTTAGTGCAAGTTAGTGCAAGATATTGCAGATTTGAATTTAGCAGATGCGAATGGAAATATAAGCATATCAGACTCTACTGTAAATTTTAGGACTTCAAGCGATCTGGCATCTATGGGGTTCTCAGACACGAATAGGTTAGGAGCCTCTACAAAATTTGGCGACCGCACCAGTCCAAGAATTTTAAGTCTACCGCAGTATAAATCTGAAAAACATTCAAGTTGGGTCGGAGATGCCCAAATGATATTTAGTGCTTATAATATTTTAAATTCAATGGAGAGGTTTGTTGCAGCAGGATGGCATTGCCTGAAAATTTCCTAAATGCCTTGGAAAATTTCAGAGACAGAACTGTGGAAGAAAAGCCGTACAATGCATTTGAGTTATTAATGGCGGAAATTCAACAGTAATATCTGCCTGGAAGATCGGCGCAAATGTGCGAATTATTACGATTAGAAAAAATGGGGCGTCAATTACCGTCCGAATTTAACGTACGCCTTTGCACAAAAGCTTCAATGTTGAATATATCCAGAGATGTAGTCAACTCTATTTTCACAGCTGAGCTACCAATTAGGCTTAGAACCACATTGGAAGTATTTGACACTATGAGCATTGATTGGCCAACAAAACTCAGAAGGTTAGACGGGGTGTAAAAATAGCAGGAACTAGAAATAAATGCTGTAATAGCAGATTCTGTCACGATGCAGCCAGTCAGGGCAGATGCCGAGAACAATCTGACTGTACAAGAAACCTTGCATATCTTATGTAGAGAATTTGCTAGTATACGTCGTGACATTTCGCAACTTCAGAGTCAGAATAGGTATACTAGGTGTCGAGGGAGTCACTCGCTTCAACGCTTCGAAGGGCCACGAGGATGGTGTAAGGCACATTGCGAGTAGTGACGAAGTGCGAAATGCAAAGGTGAAAATTGTATATACCCAAGATCAGGTGGACCCAGATGGAAAGGAAGCAATAAACAGGTAGAGAGAAATCCATCACCGGAGAAAGCATAAAACCCCCGCTAGTAGGAGCCGTAAGAGGGGTTCCATTGCAAAGGCTCCCAGATATGCCTTTAAAAGGCATTCTTAAGGCGAAGGTTGAAAATGCGACGGGACCAGTTAGCACCGATACAGAGGGCAAGTAAGTCCGATTCTCACTAAGCGGAGATATGGAAAACATTGCCGGATCATCCAGCAACAAGTTCATTATTAAAGATGAATTATCTGGATTAGAATTTCTCATCGATACAGGTGCTGAGGTAAGCATAGTTAGGTCAGACGTGTTGGAAGCAGATTGCCCCACATTTGGTTATTAACTATGGGCCGCTAACGGTAGTCCGATAGGATTGAAAGGGATAAAAGAAATGTCGGTAACGTTAGGCCAGAAATCTTCTTTTAGATGGAATTTTCTAGTAGCCGATGTCAAGGACCATATTATTAGCATGGATTTCTTGACACATTTCAAGCTGACATTAGACCCCAAAGCTAGGACTATCGCAGAAGGCGTAGGGATATGAACACCTACTGATTCTAACACGTCGGCAGTTAGAACAGTTCTTTTACCTCGTCCAACAGTCGCACATGACTTTGCCGATATCATTTAGAAGCACCTAGCAGTGTTTCAACCTTTTAGTGCCAAAAGGATAGGATTGAAGACAGGAGTAGAACACCAAATAGAATTGGTGGCTTCGTTGCCTTGTTCACCAAAGGCTCAACCATTGGCACAACATAAGCAACAGGTTGCTTTGTCCGAATTTCACCAATTGCGCGAAGAAGGGATTTGTAGAAGGTCAAATTCCAATTTTGCTTCCCCAATAGTGGTAGTTCTCAAGCCTGAACCGGGTCAATGGAGGGTTTGTGGGAATTATCGTCTATTAAACTCAGTGACGAAGGGTGATTCTTATCCTCTCCCTAACCAGAGTACGTTACTCGGAGATATAATGGGATATGAGGTTTATCCAACTTTAGATCTCCAGAAATCGTACTATCAGATACCAATGAAGGAAAGTTCGATACCACTCACCGCAGTCAGATTTCCATGAGGGGTTCGCACGAATTTCTTCGAATGCCTTTTGGTTTGAAAAATGCCAGTCAGACATGCCAGCGTTTGGCTGAAGAAATATTTCAGAATTGTCCGTTTGCGAGGGTATATAAAGACGACATAATAATTTTTAAAACAGCTAGGCTTAATTACTCTCGTAGAGTTAATTCCCAAATAACACGGTTAGCAGAGTTCGATTTCACTGTCTCATATTGCTGGTAAGGAGAATGTGGTAGCCGATGCATTTAGCCGACCGAATGAAGCTGATGTCGAGCTGATATTTCAAGGTCCGTTGAAGAGTTTAGATAATTCGATGTATGATTTAGTTAGTCAAATCGAGGAAGCGCAAGGATCGGATCCCTTTACATTAGTTTTGTCCAAAAGGCCAGGATATGTTCGTAAACTCAGAAGTGGCAAGTGGTTGTTATGCGAAACGTCTAGAAGTCATTCACGACCATATGTGCCGTTGGAGTTACGGGCCAAGATTTTCCACGTGTTACATGACATGGGTCATCCACCCATTAAAGCCACCATTCGATTGATCAATGACAGATACGTATGGCCGCATATGTCTAAAGACGTACGGGTATGTGTAAGAGCCTCTGCCAAGTGTCAAACGTGTAAGGTGTGGAGACATACCAGAACCGAGATAAAGAATATTGGGATACCAATTGGACGGTTCAGACACGTACATATAGACATTGTCGAGTTGCCTGAAGTAAATGGTAACAGATACTTGCTGACTATGGTAGATAGATTCAGTCGTCAATTCGAAGTGGCGATTTTAAAAGACATGACAGCGCAAGAAGTCTTGTTCGCGTTTCTGAAAAATTGGATATCGCGTTATGGTGTTCCGGAAAAGGTCACTATTGATCGCAGTAGTCAATTTATGTCCGAGCGTTTCGAGAGATCCCTCAACATCATGGGAACTACTCTACTGCATACTAGCGCGTACAACCCACGAGCGAATGGGATGGTAGAAAGGCTGCATCGTGAACTGAAAGCTGCATTAAGGTTTACTAGTGGAACAAGCTGGATACACGATCTTCCTATAGTACTAATCGCCATGCGCAACAGATATAGGGCACAATTAAGTACTTCAATAGCAGAACTGGTTTATGGAGAACCATTAAGGTTGCCTGGAGATCTTCTAATAGAAACTCAAAATAGTCTTTATTGGGTTTTTTAGTTATGTAGATTGGTTCGTAGGAGCACTTAGAGATAAGATGTGTCGTTTAGCTCCGACCAAGTCTAGAAAAGCAAAAATCAAGTGCTATGTGTCCTCTGATCTAAAATCGGCTTCGCATGTGTATATAACTAATGAAAATAGGAAGAATTTCCTAACACTATTTTATAAAGGACCATGCAAGGTCAAGAGGATGACTGACAAGAATGTCATCATAAAGATAAATGGCATTGAGGATTGTGTTACGTTGGATCGTTGCATTCCCCAGTTTATTTGGATATCACTGAATTAACAGATGCGTTGAATGACCGTCGTTCTATGGGCGAATCTGATGTGTGCAATCCCACCATACAGGCACATAATGAAATGCAGAACTCAGAAGACGCGTTGTCTAATATAGCAAAATCTTATTCTACCAGTTCACAGCATGAAAACTGTTTGACAATACCAGATGATATGGAAGAACCATTGAAAACGGTACCGGGCGAGATGACGACTTCAGGGGCGCCATTATGCACAACTCGTTCTGGAAGAGTGCCACGTCAGCCGAAGAATCACGATTACGTCTATTACTAGCCGTCTTTTTTTTGAGAAGGTGGTGTATGTGGAGAAAGATAAATCCTCCGCCAAATTTAAAATAATATTAACTGATAAATTTAAACCACCATGGCTGATTGTAACGAATTTTATTTAAAAAGAATTTTTTCTTTTTATTTTACAGAACATTCTTTGTTTAAATACTTGACTTTGAATTGTGCGCCATTTTCAGTTTTCGAGTGTCTCGCACCTCGACTGGTCTTAACATCTTTTGGTCTGCTGCATGTTTAACATTTTTTCTCTAGTAACACGAATACATCTTAACAATATATTCCTACTATAATTGCCTTTTATTCTGATATTGTATCACACATAGAAGGGACGTTCTGGAACAGGTAATTTGATTATTCTGTTGTTCACGTATATCTCCTTCCAGATTAATTGTCAGGTTGTTTTGCGCGAGACAGGTTTCACATTCCGATTTGCCTAACATTAAGTATTGATTTAATTGTTAAACTAACAAGACATGGAGACCGATATTAAATTTGAGGACACAAGTAGGTTATTGCAAGATATTGCAGATTTGAATTTAGCAGATGGAAATGGAAATATAAGCATATCAGACTCTACTGTGAATTTTAGGACTTCAAGCGATCTGGCATCTATGGGGCTCTCAGACTCGAATAGGTTAGGGGCGTCAACAGGACTACAAGCCATCTGGCATCTATACTTCTAGACAATGAATAGTTAGAGCCTCACATCGGAGGTTATGACGGTAAAAATTGAAACATCGCTGTAAGTTTTCTGCCTTTAGAAATGGCAAAAGTAAGGGAAGAGGGAACAGCTGGGAATCGACTAGAAAATAAATACAGTACAAATTATACGCACCACAATTATATACGCTTAAAGTTAACATTTCGCAACATTACACTAGTCTCGTCCTAGAATTAGAGTCGAAATTTTATCAGATATAAGAAAATTTTCTTTCTGCATTGCTTCACGAATATCTCCTCATGAACCTATCTGTATATAAATTGGACAGCAAAACAAGATAGAAATACGTGAACAAAGGAGTGTGAAACGCTAGAAACGAATCAAATTGGTGTGGTCACATTCCAGATTCAAACTCAATGCCTAACATTAAGTATTGATTTAATTGTTAAACTAACAAGACATGGAGACCGATATTAAATTTGAGGACACAAGTAGGTTATTGCAAGATATTGCAGATTTGAATTTAGCAGATGGAAATGGAAATATAAGCATATCAGACTCTACTGTGAATTTTAGGACTTCAAGCGATCTGGCATCTATGGGGCTCTCAGACTCGAATAGGTTAGGGGCCTCAACAGGACTACAAGCGATCTGGCATCTATGGGGTTCTCAGATAACAACACAGTACAAATTATACGCAGCACAACTGTCATATACGCTTAAAATTAACATTTAAAAATATTTACACTAGTCTCGTCCTAGAATTATAGTAGACCAATTTCAGACTCTTTCGATCTCTCCTATCCCTAAAAATGGCACTTCTTCGAATCTCATCATTTAAAGACCTCCGCCCCATTACTATCGTCCCTTCTTTCACCAAAATCTTCGACAGGATCTTATACAACCTAATCTACCCCTTCATTAAGTCTCATGTAAACTTCTATCTCCTCGATGATCAACATGGCTTTATGAATGGCCGCTCCTCTTCCACCAACTTAGTTAGTGTTCTCGATCATTGCTACTCCTCCCTCTCTAAAGGGCTTCAGTGCACTTTCCTCTTCCTGGATATATCCAAGGCTTTTGACTCGCTGTCATTTTCAGCAATCGAATCCGCCTTACTGAGAAGCGGTATCTGCGGCAATGTTCTCAATCTTATCAGTTACTATCTCCGAAACCGATATGCGACAGTAAAAGTTGGCAGTAGTCACTCGAGGCCAGCCCATATCCGATCCGGTGTTCCCCAGGGCTCCGTACTTGGTCCCATTCTCTTCAACCTTACGCTCGCGCACATACAGGTTGAAGACAACCTTTTCAAGCTGTTCAAATATGCGGATGACATGGTTATCGTATTCAGTAACCCCACAGCATCCAACCCCTCCTTAACCCTTACATCGGAGCTCCTATCCTCGCTCCACTCGCAGCTCAGCAGAATCGGCCTCAAACTAAATCCCACCAAAACTCGCCTAATGAAACTCTCCTCTGATCCATTCTGCTCTATCCCGGTTGCCAACTACCCCCTCGACATAGAAATAATAGATTCGGCCAAACATCTTGGCATTCATTTTTCAAAATCCCTAGGCTTCTCCCTACACCTTACACACACTACTTCCAAACTCTTCAAATGGGCCCGTCCGATCTGTTTTAAGACAAACAACCCCGCTCTCCAACTCACGTTATTCAAGGTCTACGTTCTGCCCCTCATTTCCTACGCCAGCGAATTCTACTGTCCCCTCACCCTCGCCTCCTCGTAATACTATTGAACAGGTATTCCTCCAGATTTCTAAGGCGAGTCTTCCCGAAATGCCAAAATTATCGGGAACGCCTACACCTGGCAAATCTTCTTCCGCTTTGGTTCGCCCGTCACCTTCGAGTCATTTATTTTATCCATAAGATCACAACTTGCTTACCACTCTCCAACTTTGCCCACCCAAGTCACCACTACGCCACACGTTCTAGTAACTCTTCTATCCAAGCTAACCATACCCCCACCATATTTAAAAAAAAATCTATCTCTTCTCCAACGTCACTAATGTCTTCAACGCTCTTCCCACAGACATAAAGCTCCTACCCCAGAACGAATTTAAAAAGGCAGCCCATCAGTACTTCTTCAACAAACTTCTTTGTGATACGACCGATTGGAAACGAAACTGGTTCCTTCTCAATCCATAACATTTACTTTACCCCAGGCTATTCTTTTTCATCGTCATCACCCTCATGTCCAGCCACACAAAAGTCAATTGACTAATTTTTCACTGCCATATAACCATAAGGAGTAAAAAAGTATATAAGTGAATTTAGATAAATTATTATTGAGATTTACGATAGAGGGAGAGGGGTAGAGAGAGAAGGAAAACCTTGCTACTATGAGTAAATTTATCAGAATAACTCACAGAAATAAGGCAAACTAAACCTCTCCACAACACCATTATGGCCAAGTTAGCGTTCGGGCAAGGCGACATCAGCAATACAGCTTCCTTGCGGATTTCACTGTATCACGTCATAAACAAACCAAACCTCGCAGCTAACTTTGCCCTACCAAGAAAAGAAAGTTACGAAGATGATTCTACTAGACATCTGCAACAAGATCGCCACTGAGCTCGATTCGATGCCATATCGCTAAGGGTTTCTAACCAAGAACTGTAATGCGCACGAGGACCCCATCCCGGCAGACGAGTGGGTCCTATACTACCCAATTTGGATGTAAGTAACTTTAATTGTTTCTGCCATGTCAAAATCTGCCCACCTTGTTTCTTACGCCAATTTGGTGCTGGATGAGAGAGCAGAGCTCTATTGGGCAATCGAAATGAGGGCATACGCAAAACGTGACCGAGCCAACGAAGTTGATGGAGCCTTATTTGCTTTTCTAACGACGAGCACTTATTGTCAGATCCAAAAATACGTCTACGAATGTCAACGTTAGTTATTCGTTGTTGGTAACCAGCACCAAATTGGCGTAAGAAGCAAGGTGGGCAGATTTTGACATGGCAGAAACAATTAAAGTCATTTACATCCAAATTGGGTAGTATAGGATCCACTCGTCTGCCGGGATGGGGTCCTCGTGCACATCACAGTTCTTGGTTAGAAACCCTTAGCGATATGCCAGCGAATCGAGCTCAGTGGCCATCTTGTTGCAGATGTATAGTAGAATCATCTTCGTAACTTTCTTTTCTTAGTAGGGCAAAGTTAGCTGCGAGGTTCGGTTTGTTTATGACGTGATACGGTGAAATCCGCAATGAAGCTGTGTTGCTGATGTCGCCTTGCCCAAATGCTAACTTGGCCATAATTGTGTTGTGGAGAGGTTTAGTTTGCCTCATTTCTGTGAGTTATTCTGATAAATTTACTCATAGTAGCAAGGTTTTCCTTCTCTCTCTACCCCTCTCCCTCTCTCGTAAATCTCAATAATAATTTATCTAAATTCACTTATATACTTTTTTCACTCCTTATGGTTATATGGCAGTGAAACATTAGTCACTTGACTTTTGTGTGGCTGGAAATGATGATGAACCAACATGTGCTATACTCCTCAAACAACGATGATCGAATGCCCGTAAGCGTCTCACATCATCAACTCTAAGAGGCCAAGTTTCGCTAGCGTATAGTAAGACTGCGCGTACAGATGCATTGTAAACACGACCTTAAAAGCAAAGGGAAATATTGGTGTTTCTCCATAAATGACGAAGGTTCGAGAAAGCTATTCTAGCTTTCGCAATCCGTATTCTCACCTCGTCGGACATATTGCCTACGTTATTGATAGAGCTCCCAAGATAAGTAAACCTGTCGACTATGTCAAGATCTTCATTCTGCAGTCGCAACGTTGGAGTGAGTGGTGGGTGATCCTGTAACAGTATCTTACATTTAGAGGGTGCGAATTTCATACCGTAAGACGGAACACCGTCTGTTAATCTATTTAAGGTGGTCTGGGCAGCATGCTGATTGTCGAATAATAGTACGATACCGTCCGCATAGTCAAGATCGACTAGTTTATCTCCCGCGAGAACTTCAACTCCAGCGTCCTGAATGTGTGGGAGAGTGTTGTTCATAATAGCATCGATTACAAAATTAAACAAAAATGGGGAAAGTGGACAACCTTGACGAACACCACTGCTGGTTGTAAAATTATGCGTTAAATCGTTGTAGACTTTAACGCGACCAGAAGTATTTGTGTAGAGAGCTCGTATAATATTAACAAATTTTGTGGGCATACCGCTTTTTCGACAAGATATGGAATAAAATATTGCGATCCACCGAATGAAATGCACCCTTGAAGTCTAGAAAGACGACTATTGTGGGACGGTGATATAAATGTCTCTGTTCGAGAACTTGCCTTAATGTAAAAATATTATCTATACAACCTCGTCCTGCGCGGAATCCGGTCTGTTCTTCTCTTGTATGTGATTCCATTCACCTCCACATATCCTACCCTTGATTTGTTATTTCAATGGTCGGGCCAGTTGGCCTTTGATGCCAAATAAATGTATTATTATTAATTATTATAAATAAAATTTATTCAATATATAAAGGAAAAATTAATAAAAGCACATTGTAGAATAATTTTAATTTAAAAAAATCCAATTCCCATAATAAATTATTAAATAAGGATATAATTAATTATCAAAAAAGGTGATTTGCGATTGGCCCATAACTAGCCAATAAGAAAACAGCAAGAAAAGATTTGTATTCAGACATATAAATATGTCCAAGCAAAGCAAGTATTTGTTCACGTGTCTAGCCCTTAAACTCGTTTGCTAACTATATCTGGTCGTGGTAAAGGAGGAAAGTCTCGTGCAAAGGCAATGAGCAGGTGAGCACGGGCTGGTCTCCAGTTCCCAGTTGATCGTGCCCAGCGTCTCCTACGCAAAGGAAACTATGCTGAGCGTTTTCGAGCCAGTGTACCAGTCTATTTGGCTGCAGTTCTTGAGCATTTAGCTGCCGAGGTTTTTGAGTTGACGGGTATTGCTGCTCGGGATAACAGGAAGACACGAATCATCCCAAGACATTTACAGTTGGCCATTCGTAACGATGAAGAGCTGAACAAGCTTTTGGGTGGAGTGACCATCGCTCAAGGCGGTGTCCTGCCTAACATCCAAGCTGTTCTTCTGCCAAAGAAGACTGAGAAAGTAGGAAAGTAACCTGCTTGCATCAGTATACCTGCTAGTGAACGTGGAACGGCCCTCTTAAGGGCCAACATTATTAACATAGTGTCTCGTCGACGCGAACGAGACTACTTGCACTGTCATGTCTTTCATAATCGCTACTTCTAATTGGCGACTAAACTATCTCTCATTGCTAGCAAATATTTCGACATTGTCTGTGCACATGTCGGAACCGTCCAGTTAGTTTCCCGATATTCTGTATCGGTTCTGGTAGCACAGGCTCTTACTCATATCCGTTTGCATCTATATGGGAAGGATACATCAGCCTCTATATTGTTCGAAAAGAGAATCATAACTGTCGCATATTGGAAAGGAATCTCTGGTTCTCGGCGTTAGATGCCATTTTGTCCAGAATTAATATTGCTAGTGATCAACGTCATGTGTTGATGAGGTTTGAAAGAATCATGTTCCGCTACGCAAATTGCTGAATGTTGAATAAAATGTAAACTCGCCGATTTGGCATAGAAACCATACACTCCTTGAAACTTATCCGTGCATTTTTGTGTTTGGGCCAGGAATCTCATTGTAGTACTTGGTGAGAATGACCATGACAAGATTGAGCCCGCGTTCCCTACGCGAACATAGATAGCCGAAGTGCTGTCCAGAATCAGATCAGCGTCATGTGTCAACGGAAGAGTGGTGGTTAATAACTCCCAATATTACAAATAATAATCTTTGAAAGAAACATTTGCCGCGATCGGAAAACCCTTTGGGTAATGGTACATTAACACAACAAGTAAAGTTGCCATTTATGATCACATTTGTCGACCTCAAAGAATGGTATGAATTGATCTATGAACGGTCTTAGAAGTACTAATATTTCTAAGGAGTATTGAACATTAACAAGAATTCTGTGGTTTGTGTGCTGATACTAAACCAGACACTCCTGGAAATCTATCCTTAGAATCTCCATGTATTTTTCGTATGTCTCTATATTGTCTAATTGTTCATACATCTTATCATAATCAGATGGACTCGTCGGAACCCTCACTAAGTCTGCTTTCAAACACATTACAATGTTTTCTTTAAAACAAGTTTGCGAGCTTGAATTAAACACCAATCCCATTGTATTTAACCGGTTGTCGAACAACATAAGAAAACAATTTAACAATAACTGATTGCGTGGGTGGTGCTAACAATGCGAGCTGGAAGTAAACGCCAACTTCATTGTGTTTAACCAGTCGGCGGTAGTTTTGTTATGTAGTTCGACGACTGGTTAAATACAATGGGATTGATGTTTACTTCAAGCTCGCAAACTTAATTTAAAGAATTATTACCACCATCCGCGCAATCAATTATTGTTTAATTGTATATCAAAGTGTTTGTTATTAACTTCATGTCTCTTCGCAAGATTTGACTGAAACGATTTAAAAATTTCTAGAGCTCTGAAACGTCTATAAGATGCTAAGACCCCGGAATCCAAAGAATCAGACTTAACCAATAAGGCGCATAAGGGACAGGAATCTCAGTGTGGTTCCATGCAAGAATAGCCATACCAAATTGGAGCTTGCATTCCAACGCGAACATCACTAGCCGAAGTGCTGCCAAGGCTCAGCGTTATGGGTTTACGGATGAGTGTGGTGGATAATATGACTAAAAATAATAAACTTTGATTGTACCCTTCCTGTGTGCAAAAGCAAAATGAAATTTTATCAGATATAAGAAAATTTTCTTTCGCATGGTCTTCTCAAATATCTACTAATGAACATATCTTAATATATAAATTGGAAAGCCAAACAAGATTGAAATATGTGAACATAGAGAAAGTGTGAAAAAGAAAACCAATGAAATTGCGTGCGTCACATCCAGTTCAAGCTCAATGCTTGTACGTGCTTCTTCTGCTTACATAAATCCGGCTGCAATTTGTTTATCCATAAGGCTTCGTATGTGGCTAGCTCCCTTTTGTTTTTGCATTTAGTGCAAGTTAGTGCAAGATATTGCAGATTCGAATTTAGCAGATGCGAATGGAAATATAAGCATATCAGACTATACTGTCAATTGTTGGACTACAAGCGATCTGGCATCTATGGGGTTCTCAGACACGAATAGGTTACGAGCCTCTACAAAATTCGGCGACCGCACCAGTCCAAGAATTTTAAGTCTACCGCAGTATAAATCTGAAAAACATTCAAGTTGGGTCGGAGATGCCCAAATGATATTTAGTGCTTATAATGTTTTAAATTCAATGGAGAGGTTTGTTGCAGCAGGATGGCATTGCCTGAAAATTTCCTAAATGCCTTGGAAAATTTCAGAGACAGAACTGTGGAAGAAAAGCCGTACAATGCATTTGAGTTATTAATGGCGGAAATTCAACAGTTATATCTGCCTGGAAGATCGGCGCAAATGTGCGAATTATTACGATTAGAAAAAATGGGGCGTCAATTACCGTCCGAATTTAACGTACGCCTTTGCACAAAAGCTTCAATGTTGAATATATCCAGAGATGTAGTCAACTCTATTTTCACAGCTGAGCTACCAATTAGGCTTAGAACCACATTGGAAGTATTTGACACTATGAGCATTGATTGGCCAACAAAACTCAGAAGGTTAGACGGGGTGTAAAAATAGCAGGAACTAGAAATAAATGCTGTAATAGCAGATTCTGTCACGATGCAGCCAGTCAGGGCAGATGCCGAAAACAATCTGACTGTACAAGAAACCTTGCATATCTTATGTAGAGAATTTGCTAGTATACGTCGTGACATTTCGCAACTTCAGAGTCAGAATAGGTATACTAGGTGTCGAGGGAGTCACTCGCTTCAACGCTTCGAAGGGCCACGAGGATGGTGTAAGGCACATTGCGAGTAGTGACGAAGTGCGAAATGCAAAGGCGAAAATTGTATATACCCGCGATTAGGTGGACCCAGATGGAAAGGAAGCAATAAACAGGTAGAGAGAAATCCATCACCGGAGAAAGCATAAAACCCCCGCTAGTAGGAGCCGTAAGAGGGGTTCCATTGCAAAGGCTCCCAGATATGCCTTTAAAAGGCATTCTTAAGGCGAAGGTTGAAAATGCGACGGGACCAGTTAGCACCGATACAGAGGGCAAGTAAGTCCGATTCTCACTAAGCGGAGATATGGAAAACATTGCCGGATCATCCAGCAACAAGTTCATTATTAAAGATGAATTATCTGGATTAGAATTTCTCATCGATACAGGTGCTGAGGTAAGCATAGTTAGGTCAGACGTGTTGGAAGCAGATTGCCCCACATTTGGTTATTAACTATGGGCCGCTAACGGTAGTCCGATAGGATTGAAAGGGATAAAAGAAATGTCGGTAACGTTAGGCCAGAAATCTTCTTTTAGATGGAATTTTCTAGTAGCCGATGTCAAGGACCATATTATTAGCATGGATTTCTTGACACATTTCAAGCTGACATTAGACCCCAAAGCTAGGACTATCGCAGAAGGCGTAGGGATATGAACACCTACTGATTCTAACACGTCGGCAGTTAGAACAGTTCTTTTACCTCGTCCAACAGTCGCACATGACTTTGCCGATATCATTTAGAAGCACCTAGCAGTGTTTCAACCTTTTAGTGCCAAAAGGATAGGATTGAAGACAGGAGTAGAACACCAAATAGAATTGGTGGCTTCGTTGCCTTGTTCACCAAAGGCTCAACCATTGGCACAACATAAGCAACAGGTTGCTTTGTCCGAATTTCACCAATTGCGCGAAGAAGGGATTTGTAGAAGGTCAAATTCCAATTTTGCTTCCCCAATAGTGGTAGTTCTCAAGCCTGAACCGGGTCAATGGAGGGTTTGTGGGAATTATCGTCTATTAAACTCAGTGACGAAGGGTGATTCTTATCCTCTCCCTAACCAGAGTACGTTACTCGGAGATATAATGGGATATGAGGTTTATCCAACTTTAGATCTCCAGAAATCGTACTATCAGATACCAATGAAGGAAAGTTCGATACCACTCACCGCAGTCAGATTTCCATGAGGGGTTCGCACGAATTTCTTCGAATGCCTTTTGGTTTGAAAAATGCCAGTCAGACATGCCAGCGTTTGGCTGAAGAAATATTTCAGAATTGTCCGTTTGCGAGGGTATATAAAGACGACATAATAATTTTTAAAACAGCTAGGCTTAATTACTCTCGTAGAGTTATTTCCCAAATAACACGGTCAGCAGAGTTCGATTTCACTGTCTCATATTGCTGGTAAGGAGAACGTGGTAGCCGATGCATTTAGCCGACCGAATGAAGCTGATGTCAAGCTGATATTTCAAGGTCCGTTGAAGAGTTTAGATAATTCGATGTATGATTTAGTTAGTCAAATCGAGGAAGCGCAAGGATCGGATCCCTTTACATTAGTTTTGTCCAAAAGGCCAGGATATGTTCGTAAACTCAGAAGTGGCAAGTGGTTGTTATGCGAAACGTCTAGAAGTCATTCACGACCATATGTGCCGTTGGAGTTACGGGCCAAGATTTTCCACGTGTTACATGACATGGGTCATCCACCCATTAAAGCCACCATTCGATTGATCAATGACAGATACGTATGGCCGCATATGTCTAAAGACGTACGGGTATGTGTAAGAGCCTCTGCCAAGTGTCAAACGTGTAAGGTGTGGAGACATACCAGAACCGAGATAAAGAATATTGGGATACCAATTGGACGGTTCAGACACGTACATATAGACATTGTCGAGTTGCCTGAAGTAAATGGTAACAGATACTTGCTGACTATGGTAGATAGATTCAGTCGTCAATTCGAAGTGGCGATTTTAAAAGACATGACAGCGCAAGAAGTCTTGTTCGCGTTTCTGAAAAATTGGATATCGCGTTATGGTGTTCCGGAAAAGGTCACTATTGATCGCAGTAGTCAATTTATGTCCGAGCGTTTCGAGAGATCCCTCAACATCATGGGAACTACTCTACTGCATACTAGCGCGTACAACCCACGAGCGAATGGGATGGTAGAAAGGCTGCATCGTGAACTGAAAGCTGCATTAAGGTTTACTAGTGGAACAAGCTGGATACACGATCTTCCTATAGTACTAATCGCCATGCGCAACAGATATAGGGCACAATTAAGTACTTCAATAGCAGAACTGGTTTATGGAGAACCATTAAGGTTGCCTGGAGATCTTCTAATAGAAACTCCAAGTAGTCTTTATTTGGTTTTTTAGTTATGTAGATTGGTTCGTAGGAGCACTTAGAGATAAGATGTGTCGTTTAGCTCCGACCAAGTCTAGAAAAGCAAAAATCAAGTGCTATGTGTCCTCTGATCTAAAATCGGCTTCGCATGTGTATATAACTAATGAAAATAGGAAGAATTTCCTAACACTATTTTATAAAGGACCATGCAAGGTCAAGAGGATGACTGACAAGAATGTCATCATAAAGATAAATGGCATTGAGGATTGTGTTACGTTGGATCGTTGCATTCCCCAGTTTATTTGGATATCACTGAATTAACAGATGCGTTGAATGACCGTCGTTCTATGGGCGAATCTGATGTGTGCAATCCCACCATACAGGCACATAATGAAATGCAGAACTCAGAAGACGCGTTGTCTAATATAGCAAAATCTTATTCTACCAGTTCACAGCATGAAAACTGTTTGACAATACCAGATGATATGGAAGAACCATTGAAAACGGTACCGGGCGAGATGACGACTTCAGGGGCGCCATTATGCACAACTCGTTCTGGAAGAGTGCCACGTCAGCCGAAGAATCACGATTACGTCTATTACTAGCCGTCTTTTTTTTGAGAAGGTGGTGTATGTGGAGAAAGATAAATCCTCCGCCAAATTTAAAATAATATTAACTGATAAATTTAAACCACCATGGCTGATTGTAACGAATTTTATTTAAAAAGAATTTTTTCTTTTTATTTTACAGAACATTCTTTGTTTAAATACTTGACTTTGAATTGTGCGCCATTTTCAGTTTTCGAGTGTCTCGCACCTCGACTGGTCTTAACATCTTTTGGTCTGCTGCATGTTTAACATTTTTTCTCTAGTAACACGAATACATCTTAACAATATATTCCTACTATAATTGCCTTTTATTCTGATATTGTATCACACATAGAAGGGACGTTCTGGAACAGGTAATTTGATTTAAGTATGTATTAGGTTTTGCGAACCTAGTAACAAATTAGTTCAGTTGTGACCAGAAGGATAAACCAAAGGCAGCATGAACGGAAAGTATAATCTCATGAGTCGCCAGTAAGCACGAAACGAATGTGCATGAGATTATACTTTCCGTTCATGCTGCCTTTGGTTTATCCTTCTGGTCACAACTGAACTAATTTGTTACTAGGTTCGCAAAACCTAATACATACTTGCATATATATTAGTTCTTCGCAACAAACAGTATTTAAAGGTAATTTGATTATTCTGTTGTTCACGTATATCTCCTTCCAGATTATTTGTCCGGGTGTTTTGCGCGAGACAGGTTTCACATTCCGATTTGCCTAACATTAAGTGTCGATTTAATTGTTAAACTAACAAGACATGGAGACCGATATTAAATTTGAGGACACAAGTAGGTTATTGCAAGATATTGCAGATTTGAATTTAGCAGATGGAAATGGAAATATAAGCATATCAGACTCTACTGTGAATTTTAGGACTTCAAGCGATCTGGCATCTATGGGGCTCTCAGACTCGAATAGGTTAGGGGCGTCAACAGGACTACAAGCCATCTGGCATCTATGGGGTTCTCAGAAAATAACACAGTACAAATTATACGCAGCACAACTGTCATATACGCTTAAAATTAACATTTAAAAATATTTACACTAGTCTCGTCCTAGAATTATAGTAGACCAATTTCAGACTCTTTCGATCTCTCCTATCCCTAAAAATGGCACTTCTTCGAACTCATCATTTAAAGATCTCCGCCCCATTACTATCGTCCCTTCTTTCACCAAAATCTTCGACAGGATCTTATACAACCTAATCTAACCCTTAATTAAGTCTCATGTAAACTTCTATCTCCTCGATGATCAACATGGCTTTATGAATGGCCGCTCCTTTTCCACCAACTTAGTTAGTGTTCTCGATCATTGCTACTCCTCCCTCTCTAAAGGGCTTCAGTGCACTTTCCTCTTCCTGGATTTATCCAAGGCTTTTGACTCGCTGTCATTTTCAGCAATCGAATCCGCCTTACTGAGAAGCGGTATCTGCGGCAATGTTCTCAATCTTATCAGTTACTATCTCCGAAACCGATATTCGACAGTAAAAGTTGGCAGTAGTCATTCGAGGCCAGCCCATATCCGATCCGGTGTTCCCCAGGACTCCTTACTTGGTCCCATTCTCTTCAACCTTACGCTCGCGCACATACAGGTTGAAGACAACCTTTTCAAGATGTTCAAATATGCGGATGACATGGTTATCGTATTCAGTAACCCCACAGCATCAAACCCCTCCTTAACCCTTACATCGGAGCTCCTATCCTCGCTCCACTCGCAGCTCAGCAGAATCGGCCTCAAACTAAATCCCACCAAAACTCGCCTAATGAAACTCTCCTCTGATCCATTCTGCTCTATCCCGGTTCCCAACTACCCCCTCGACATAAAAATAATAGATTCGGCCAAACATCTTGGCATTAATTTTTCAAAATCCCTAGGCTTCTCCCTACACCTTACACACACTACTTCCAAACTCTTCAAATGGGCCCGTCCGATCTGTTTTAAGACAAACAACCCCGCTCTCCAACTCACGTTATTCAAGGTCTACGTTCTGCCCCTCATTTCCTACGCCAGCGAATTCTACTGTCCCCTCACCCTCGCCTCCTCTAATACTATTGAACAGGTATTCTCCAGATTTCTAAGGCGAGTTTTCCCGAAATGCCAAAATTATCGGGAACGCCTACACCTGGCAAATCTTCTTCCGCTTTGGTTCGCCCGTCACCTTCGAGTCAGTTATTTTATCCATAAGATCACAACTTGCTTACCACTCTCCAACTTTGCCCACCCAAGTCACTAATACGCCACACGTTCTAGTAACTCTTCTATCCTAGCTAACCATACCCCCACCATATTTAAAAAAAAATCTATCTCTTCCCCAACGTCACTAATGTCTTCAACGCTCTTCCCACAGACATAAAGCTCCTACCCCAGAACGAATTTAAAAAGGCAGCCCATCAGTACTTCTTCAACAAACTTCTTTGTGATACGACCGATTGGAAACGAAACTGGTTCCTTCTCAATCCATAACATTTACTTTACCCCAGGCTATTCTTTTTCATCGTCATCATCATGTCCAGCCACACAAAAGTCAATTGACTAATTTTTCACTGCCATATAACTATAAGGAGTAAAAAAAGTATATAAGTGAATTTAGATATATTATTATTGAGATTTACGATAGAGGGAGAGGGGTAGAGAGAGAAGGAAAACCTTGCTACTATGAGTAAATTTATCAGAATAACTCACAGAAATAAGGCAAACTAAACCTCTCCACAACACCATTATGGCCAAGTTAGCGTTCGGGCAAGGCGACATCAGCAATGCAGCTTCCTTGCGGATTTCACTGTTTCACGTCATAAACAAACCAAACCGCGCAGCTAACTTTGCCCTACCAAGAAAAGAAAGTTAGGAAGATGATTCTACTAGACATCTGCAACAAGATCGCCACTGAGCTCGATTCGATGCCATATCGCTAAGGGTTTCTAACCAAGAACTGTAATGCGCACGAGGACCCCATCCCGGCAGACGAGTGGGTCCTATACTACCCAATTTGGATGTAAGTAACTTTAATTGTTTCTGCCATGTCAAAATCTGCCCACCTTGTTTCTTACGCCAATTTGGTGCTGGATGAGAGTACAGAGTTCTATTGGGCAATCGAAATGAGGGCATACGCAAAACGTGACCGAGCCAACGAAGTTGATGGAGCCTTATTTGTTTTTCTAACGACGAGCACTTATTGTCAGATCCAAAAATACGTCTACGAATGTCAACGTTAGTTATTCGTTGTTGGTAACCAGCACCAAATTGGCGTAAGAAGCAAGGTGGGCAGATTTTGACATGGCAGAAACAATTAAAGTCATTTACATCCAAATTGGGTAGTATAGGATCCACTCGTCTGCCGGGATGGGGTCCTCGTGCACATCACAGTTCTTGGTTAGAAACCCTTAGCGATATGCCAGCGAATCGAGCTCAGTGGCCATCTTGTTGCAGATGTATAGTAGAATCATCTTCGTAACTTTCTTTTCTTAGTAGGGCAAAGTTAGCTGCGAGGTTCGGTTTGTTTATGACGTGATACGATGAAATCCGCAATGAAGCTGTGTTGCTGATGTCGCCTTTCCCAAATGCTAACTTGGCCATAATTGTGTTGTGGAGAGGTTTAGTTTGCCTCATTTCTGTGAGTTATTCTGATAAATTTACTCATAGTAGCAAGGTTTTCCTTCTCTCTCTACCCCTCTCCCTCTCTCGTAAATCTCAATAATAATTTATCTAAATTCACTTATATACTTTTTTCACTCCTTATGGTTATATGGCAGTGAAACATTAGTCACTTGACTTTTGTGTGGCTGGAAATGATGATGAACCAACATGTGCTTTACTCCTCAAACAACGATGATCGAATGCCCGTAAGCGTCTCACATCATCAACTCTAAGAGGCCAAGTTTCGCTAGCGTATAGTAAGACTGCGCGTACAGATGCATTGTAAACACGACCTTAAAAGCAAAGGGAAATATTGGTGTTTCTCCATAAATGACGAAGGTTCGAGAAAGCTATTCTAGCTTTCGCAATCCGTATTCTCACCTCGTCCGACATATTGCCTACGTTATTGATAGAGCTCCCAAGATAAGTAAACCTGTCGACTATGTCAAGATCTTCATTCTGCAGTCGCAACGTTGGAGTGAGTGGTGGGTGATCCTGTAACAGTATCTTACATTTAGAGGGTGCGAATTTCATACCGTAAGACGGAACACCGTCTGTTAATCTATTTAAGGTGGTCTGGGCAGCATGCTGATTGTCGAATAATAGTACGATACCGTCCGCATAGTCAAGATCGACTAGTTTATCTCCCGCGAGAACTTCAACTCCAGCGTCCTGAATGTGTGGGAGAGTGTTGTTCATAATAGCATCGATTACAAAATTAAACAAAAATGGGGAAAGTGGACAACCTTGACGAACACCACTGCTGGTTGTAAAATTATGCGTTAAATCGTTGTAGACTTTAACGCGACCAGAAGTATTTGTGTAGAGAGCTCGTATAATATTAACAAATTTTGTGGGCATACCGCTTTTTCGACAAGATATGGAATAAAATATTGCGATCCACCGAATGAAATGCACCCTTGAAGTCTAGAAAGACGACTATTGTGGGACGGTGATATAAATGTCTCTGTTCGAGAACTTGCCTTAATGTAAAAATATTATCTATACAACCTCGTCCTGCGCGGAATCCGGTCTGTTCTTCTCTTGTATGTGATTCCATTCACCTCCACATATCCTACCCTTGATTTGTTATTTCAATGGTCGGGCCAGTTGGCCTTTGATGCCAAATAATTGTATTATTATTAATTATTATAAATAAAATTTATTCAATATATAAAGGAAAAATTAATAAAAGCACATTGTAGAATAATTTTAATTTAAAAAAATCCAATTCCCATAATAAATTATTAAATAAGGATATAATTAATTATCAAAAAAGGTGATTTGCGATTGGCCCATAACTAGCCAATAAGAAAACAGCAAGAAAAGATTTGTATTCAGACATATAAATATGTCCAAGCAAAGCAAGTATTTGTTCACGTGTCTAGCACTAAAACTCGTTTGCTAACTATGTCTGGTCGTGGTAAAGGAGGAAAGTCCCGCACAAAGGCAAAGAGCAGGTCTGCTCGTGCTGGTCTCCAGTTCCCAGTTGGTCGTGTGCACCGTCTCCTTCGCAAAGGAAACTATGCCGAGCGTGTTGGCGCCGGCGCACCAGTCTACTTGGCTGCAGTTCTTGAGTATTTGGCTGCTGAGGTTTTGGAGTTGGCTGGTAATGCTGCTCGGGATAACAAGAAGACACGAATCATCCCAAGACATTTACAGTTGGCCATTCGTAACGATGAAGAGCTGAACAAGCTTTTGGGTGGAGTGACCATCGCTCAAGGCGGTGTCCTGCCTAACATCCAAGCTGTTCTTCTGCCAAAGAAGACTGAGAAAGTAGGAAAGTAACCTGCTTGCATCAGTATACCTGCTAGTGAACGTGGAACGGCCCTCTTAAGGGCCAACATTATTAACATAGTGTCTCGTCGACGCGAACGAGACTACTTGCACTGTCATGTCTTTCATAATCGCTACTTCTAATTGGCGACTAAACTATCTCTCATTGCTAGCAAATATTTCGACATTGTCTGTGCACATGTCGGAACCGTCCAGTTAGTTTCCCGATATTCTGTATCGGTTCTGGTAGCACAGGCTCTTACTCATATCCGTTTGCATCTATATGGGAAGGATACATCAGCCTCTATATTGTTCGAAAAGAGAATCATAACTGTCGCATATTGGAAAGGAATCTCTGGTTCTCGGCGTTAGATGCCATTTTGTCCAGAATTAATATTGCTAGTGATCAACGTCATGTGTTGATGAGGTTTGAAAGAATCATGTTCCGCTACGCAAATTGCTGAATGTTGAATAAAATGTAAACTCGCCGATTTGGCATAGAAACCATACACTCCTTGAAACTTATCCGTGCATTTTTGTGTTTGGGCCAGGAATCTCATTGTAGTACTTGGTGAGAATGACCATGACAAGATTGAGCCCGCGTTCCCTACGCGAACATAGATAGCCGAAGTGCTGTCCAGAATCAGATCAGCGTCATGTGTCAACGGAAGAGTGGTGGTTAATAACTCCCAATATTACAAATAATAATCTTTGAAAGAAACATTTGCCGCGATCGGAAAACCCTTTGGGTAATGGTACATTAACACAACAAGTAAAGTTGCCATTTATGATCACATTTGTCGACCTCAAAGAATGGTATGAATTGATCTATGAACGGTCTTAGAAGTACTAATATTTCTAAGGAGTATTGAACATTAACAAGAATTCTGTGGTTTGTGTGCTGATACTAAACCAGACACTCCTGGAAATCTATCCTTAGAATCTCCATGTATTTTTCGTATGTCTCTATATTGTCTAATTGTTCATACATCTTATCATAATCAGATGGACTCGTCGGAACCCTCACTAAGTCTTCTTTCAAACACATTACAATGTTTTCTTTAAAACAAGTTTGCGAGCTTGAATTAAACACCAATACCATTGTATTTAACCGGTTGTCGAACAACATAAGAAAACAATTTAACAATAACTGATTGCGTGGGTGGTGCTAACAATGCGAGCTGGAAGTAAACGCCAACTTCATTGTGTTTAACCAGTCGGCGGTAGTTTTGTTATGTAGTTCGACGACTGGTTAAATACAATGGGATTGATGTTTACTTCAAGCTCGCAAACTTAATTTAAAGAATTGTTACCACCATCCGCACAATCAATTATTGTTTAATTGTATTGCAAAGTGTTTGTTATTAACTTCATGTCTCTTCGCAAGATTTGACTGAAACGATTTAAAAATTTCTAGAGCTCTGAAACGTCTATAAGATGCTAAGACCCCGGAATCCAAAGAATCAGACTTAACCAATAAGGCGCATAAGGGACAGGAATCTCAGTGTGGTTCCATGCAAGAATAGCCATACCAAATTGGAGCTTGCATTCCAACGCGAACATCACTAGCCGAAGTGCTGCCAAGGCTCAGCGTTATGGGTTTACGGATGAGTGTGGTGGATAATATGACTAAAAATAATAAACTTTGATTGTACCCTTCCTGTGTGCAAAAGCAAAATGAAATTTTATCAGATATAAGAAAATTTTCTTTCGCATGGTCTTCTCAAATATCTACTAATGAACATATCTTAATATATAAATTGGAAAGCCAAACAAGATAGAAATATGTGAACATAGAGAAAGTGTGAAAAAGAAAACCAATGAAATTGCGTGCGTCACATCCAGTTCAAGCTCAATGCTTGTACGTGCTTCTTCTGCTTACATAAATCCGGCTGCAATTTGTTTATCCATAAGGCTTCGTATGTGGCTAGCTCCCTTTTGTTTTTGCATTTAGTGCAAGTTAGTGCAAGATATTGCAGATTCGAATTTAGCAGATGCGAATGGAAATATAAGCATATCAGACTATACTGTCAATTGTTGGACTACAAGCGATCTGGCATCTATGGGGTTCTCAGACACAAATAGGTTAGGAACCTCAACAAAATTTGGCGACCGCACCAGTCCAAGAATTTTAAGTCTACCGCAGTATAAATCTGAAAAACATTCAAGTTGGGTCGGAGATGCCCAAATGATATTTAGTGCTTATAATGTTTTAAATTCAATGGAGAGGTTTGTTGCAGCAGGATGGCATTGCCTGAAAATTTCCTAAATGCCTTGGAAAATTTCAGAGACAGAACTGTGGAAGAAAAGCCGTACAATGCATTTGAGTTATTAATGGCGGAAATTCAACAGTAATATCTGCCTGGAAGATCGGCGCAAATGTGCGAATTATTACGATTAGAAAAAATGGGGCGTCAATTACCGTCCGAATTTAACGTACGCCTTTGCACAAAAGCTTCAATGTTGAATATATCCAGAGATGTAGTCAACTCTATTTTCACAGCTGAGCTACCAATTAGGCTTAGAACCACATTGGAAGTATTTGACACTATGAGCATTGATTGGCCAACAAAACTCAGAAGGTTAGACGGGGTGTAAAAATAGCAGGAACTAGAAATAAATGCTGTAATAGCAGATTCTGTCACGATGCAGCCAGTCAGGGCAGATGCCGAGAACAATCTGACTGTACAAGAAACCTTGCATATCTTATGTAGAGAATTTGCTAGTATACGTCGTGACATTTCGCAACTTCAGAGTCAGAATAGGTATACTAGGTGTCGAGGGAGTCACTCGCTTCAACGCTTCGAAGGGCCACGAGGATGGTGTAAGGCACATTGCGAGTAGTGACGAAGTGCGAAATGCAAAGGTGAAAATTGTATATACCCGCGATTAGGTGGACCCAGATGGAAAGGAAGCAATAAACAGGTAGAGAGAAATCCATCACCGGAGAAAGCATAAAACCCCCGCTAGTAGGAGCCGTAAGAGGGGTTCCATTGCAAAGGCTCCCAGATATGCCTTTAAAAGGCATTCTTAAGGCGAAGGTTGAAAATGCGACGGGACCAGTTAGCACCGATACAGAGGGCAAGTAAGTCCGATTCTCACTAAGCGGAGATATGGAAAACATTGCCGGATCATCCAGCAACAAGTTCATTATTAAAGATGAATTATCTGGATTAGAATTTCTCATCGATACAGGTGCTGAGGTAAGCATAGTTAGGTCAGACGTGTTGGAAGCAGATTGCCCCACATTTGGTTATTAACTATGGGCCGCTAACGGTAGTCCGATAGGATTGAAAGGGATAAAAGAAATGTCGGTAACGTTAGGCCAGAAATCTTCTTTTAGATGGAATTTTCTAGTAGCCGATGTCAAGGACCATATTATTAGCATGGATTTCTTGACACATTTCAAGCTGACATTAGACCCCAAAGCTAGGACTATCGCAGAAGGCGTAGGGATATGAACACCTACTGATTCTAACACGTCGGCAGTTAGAACAGTTCTTTTACCTCGTCCAACAGTCGCACATGACTTTGCCGATATCATTTAGAAGCACCTAGCAGTGTTTCAACCTTTTAGTGCCAAAAGGATAGGATTGAAGACAGGAGTAGAACACCAAATAGAATTGGTGGCTTCGTTGCCTTGTTCACCAAAGGCTCAACCATTGGCACAACATAAGCAACAGGTTGCTTTGTCCGAATTTCACCAATTGCGCGAAGAAGGGATTTGTAGAAGGTCAAATTCCAATTTTGCTTCCCCAATAGTGGTAGTTCTCAAGCCTGAACCGGGTCAATGGAGGGTTTGTGGGAATTATCGTCTATTAAACTCAGTGACGAAGGGTGATTCTTATCCTCTCCCTAACCAGAGTACGTTACTCGGAGATATAATGGGATATGAGGTTTATCCAACTTTAGATCTCCAGAAATCGTACTATCAGATACCAATGAAGGAAAGTTCGATACCACTCACCGCAGTCAGATTTCCATGAGGGGTTCGCACGAATTTCTTCGAATGCCTTTTGGTTTGAAAAATGCCAGTCAGACATGCCAGCGTTTGGCTGAAGAAATATTTCAGAATTGTCCGTTTGCGAGGGTATATAAAGACGACATAATAATTTTTAAAACAGCTAGGCTTAATTACTCTCGTAGAGTTATTTCCCAAATAACACGGTCAGCAGAGTTCGATTTCACTGTCTCATATTGCTGGTAAGGAGAACGTGGTAGCCGATGCATTTAGCCGACCGAATGAAGCTGATGTCAAGCTGATATTTCAAGGTCCGTTGAAGAGTTTAGATAATTCGATGTATGATTTAGTTAGTCAAATCGAGGAAGCGCAAGGATCGGATCCCTTTACATTAGTTTTGTCCAAAAGGCCAGGATATGTTCGTAAACTCAGAAGTGGCAAGTGGTTGTTATGCGAAACGTCTAGAAGTCATTCACGACCATATGTGCCGTTGGAGTTACGGGCCAAGATTTTCCACGTGTTACATGACATGGGTCATCCACCCATTAAAGCCACCATTCGATTGATCAATGACAGATACGTATGGCCGCATATGTCTAAAGACGTACGGGTATGTGTAAGAGCCTCTGCCAAGTGTCAAACGTGTAAGGTGTGGAGACATACCAGAACCGAGATAAAGAATATTGGGATACCAATTGGACGGTTCAGACACGTACATATAGACATTGTCGAGTTGCCTGAAGTAAATGGTAACAGATACTTGCTGACTATGGTAGATAGATTCAGTCGTCAATTCGAAGTGGCGATTTTAAAAGACATGACAGCGCAAGAAGTCTTGTTCGCGTTTCTGAAAAATTGGATATCGCGTTATGGTGTTCCGGAAAAGGTCACTATTGATCGCAGTAGTCAATTTATGTCCGAGCGTTTCGAGAGATCCCTCAACATCATGGGAACTACTCTACTGCATACTAGCGCGTACAACCCACGAGCGAATGGGATGGTAGAAAGGCTGCATCGTGAACTGAAAGCTGCATTAAGGTTTACTAGTGGAACAAGCTGGATACACGATCTTCCTATAGTACTAATCGCCATGCGCAACAGATATAGGGCACAATTAAGTACTTCAATAGCAGAACTGGTTTATGGAGAACCATTAAGGTTGCCTGGAGATCTTCTAATAGAAACTCCAAGTAGTCTTTATTTGGTTTTTTAGTTATGTAGATTGGTTCAGGACCATGTTTTGCCCACCTATGTTGGATGGTCCACGTACTTTTATGTCTTCCGTATTTATTATTAGCGTATCGTCTAGAAGAGCCTTAATTATGCCTAATTCTGCAGTTAAATTATTCATTTGAGAAGTCAATGCTTGAATCAACGTTTCCAATCCATCAGAAGACATTTTAAATGTACTACAAATGCTTTATTTTTACTCAATTATATATAGAATTTTGCTCGCACAACGAGCATCGATTTAATAAAACAAATTTACACATTAATTAATTTATGTTCACTTCAGCTCTAAGTCTGCTTATCTCATTGGGCTGACTGCTTCATTCTTATACGGACGCTTCTACGAGGAATTTCTGTTGAAATACTATCTGCCCTAGATAAGACCTTTTGTCCATTATTTGTCTTAAAGGTGGCCATTGCCACATCTTCCCCCCCCCCCTCAGGAATCGGCTTTCGCACTCTGCTCGTGGTCCATCGGGCAGGCTAACAAAAACAGTATTGTGCTCTGCGTCCACCCTCTCCACGCGATACGGCCCATCATTGACAGCCTGCAGTGCCATGGGCTCGACCTTCGCTACCATTACATAGTCGCCAACCTTGAGGCGAGTGCGTGTCGGTTGCCTTGCATAGCCTTGTCGCTGTGTGGCGCCTACATATTCAGTTAACTGTTTTAGTCGTTCCTGAATATCCGCTATGGTGCAGCGCTCATGGGATCCTTGGATTACCGGTTCACCTGGCAGTCTTATGTGTCCTCCATAGACCATGGTCGTTGGAGCGAATCCTGTAGCTGTTGAGACGGTAAAGCGCATGGCCCGCTCGACCAAATGTAATTTGTCTCTCCACGTTCCCGGGCTCTCGTGGCACCAACATCGCAGTACCTCTTTCATCGTCCTATGTGCGCGCTCAGCTGTCGCATTGGTTTGCGTGTGATAAGTGGCTGTGCGGGAATGCTTTATGTCAAGGTCTTTGCACCACTGATTAAATTCTTTCGACTCAAACTGTGCGCCTTCATCGGTAGCAATAACTTGTGGTGCACCAAATCGACTGAGCCATCGCACTTCTAAGCACGTTATAACCTTTTCAGTTGTGATCTTCTGCAGTGGTACAAACTCGACACATTGGTTAACTTTATCGACCATGGAAAACAGATACGAAACCCCACCGCGAACTACCGGAAGTGGACCAACCAGGTCGATATACAGAAACTCGTTCCGTGCAGTGGCATTGAAAGCAATCGGAGTGACTTTTGTGTGGTTTACAACGTTGGCATGTAGTGCAAAGTTGACAATAGCTACGAATTTCTTTGGACATGCCCGACTAATACAATCGTGACTGCAATGTCTCAGCGCTGGGATGTCCCAACATTTCATGCCAAAATGCCATTAATTCTGTTCTTGTCGATTCTGGCACAAACCATTGCACTGTTTGTCCTTCTTTCCGCACCAACAGGCCGTTAAGTAGGCTTAACGTTTTATATGCTGCGGATACCACTTTGCCACTTTTTAATTGATTGACTATTTCCTGGCTCGTGGCATATTTGCCTTGTTCTTCAGGGACTTATAAGTAGCGAAACCCGCACGGCGGAAATTCTGCTGAGCGCATCGGCTGCCGCATTCTCGATTCCTGCTCTATAATGAATTGATATGTCGTATTCTTCCAGTTCTTCAATGGCTGGATGTACTCGTTTCTTCTCAATACATAGTGATCTCCAATGCACTAGCGCTTCGTGGTCGGTGAAGACGTCTACGAGTCCCCCGAGGACAAAATATCGCACATTTTCTGTGCCGGTATAGTTCTGTTCCGCCTTAGTGAGTGTGCGACTTATATTGCGCAGCACGTCCGTCAGCTTGTGACACCGCTCATATCCAAATATCTGACGCGTCTGGAACAATTGACATTTTACCTACCGGGAAAGTTAAACTAGTTGCATCTATTAATTTCTGCTTGCATGGCATAAACGCTTCTTGAGCCTCCTCCATCCAACGAAACGGTATCTTGGCACTAATTAACTTTGACAAAGGTTGCGGCGTAACCGCCATCCCTGCGAGATATGGTCCATAGAAATTGACCATACCAATGAACAGGCGCAATTGTTTTCTAGTAGGCACTGAATAATCCTTGATAGGCTGTACATTCGAAAATCAGCCGCCGGTCGGAGCGAAGCATCCTGTTTCGTAACGTAAACCATCGGAGCTCGAAAAACAAATGATGACGGTTCAAGAACGCCGGCTTCTATAATTTCTTAGGTTGCTCGAGTCGCTGCTGCTAATTTCTTTGGGGGAGCACCATATACTTTTGGTGGTTCGTAACCTTCATTTAGTTCTAGCCATAGCTTAAACTGTTCAACCGTCGGCCCTGGACGCTCGCTACAATCAGGCAGTTGGAATATAAAGTTATATAAGGTTTTTAAGATTCTTCAACCACCCAAGAAGACAACTAATCTACTCCTGCATCTTAGGGTTATATATAGACTTTATTGAATTTATTCTTTCAGGCCTCGATATGCATATTTGCTTATTTTGGCAGTCTATCATCTTAACCCATTTTCTAATGAAATCAAGTCCCAATAAGGGAGTTTGCGTATTCGAAACAACAAAAGACATATGGTAGATTTCTTCATTTATTAACAATTTCTTGTCCCAGTCGACCGCAGCCACCATCGATGCGCCCAATGCTTGACATAAACTTGCTCGTAGGTTTTAAGTTGTTCAATGGCCAAGTCAGTGGTAATACCGACACATCAGCTCCAGTATCCAATTGCATTATTACTGTCTGTCCGTTGAAGAGTTCTAAAAATTTCACTTTAATAAAAATCCTTACATTTGGCAATGTTTCCCACACTTCCTTTTCTTCAAAGGTCATCTGGTTCGGACCACTTTTTTATTTGTTCTGCTGGTCTTCATTCGATCTACCCCTCGGAGCCTCCGAAGGACTAATATTTGTGCCCTGATCTCGCCCACCTTTATTTGTGAGATTGTGAACCCTGTTTCCCCACTGAACTGGCCGTTCTCGTGGAGCGGTACATTGGTTTTGCTGACGCTTATACGCCGTATTCGTCGGAGCTGGAGTCTTTATATATTGACTTTGCTTCCAGGCCACTGGCTGTTGCCTTCTGTCGCGGAATTGATTATTATGCCGCGAAGAATTCCAGTACGGTATGTCGCTCCTGCCAGATGTTTTAACTGGACCCATGCGTGGAGATGCAGCTGCCACTTTGTTTGTCATCATGGCCGAACTTTGAAGAGCCTGAAGCCTCTCTTCAAGGCCTCCCTGGGCGCTGGATATTTCACCGTATCTGGTAGGATCCAGCAGCATGAACATGATGGCCTCATGTGGTTGCAAGCCGGGTAAAGACTCGGTAAGCTTCGAGAACCACCGCTTGATACGTGCCATGGTATCCATGGGCATCTCACCCATTAATAGCTTCAGGCTGTATAATTCTAAGAACACTTCCTGAGGCCTGTCCCAGAAATGATCCAACACGCGTCTTTGTATTCTTCATACGTGAGATCAACTGGCAATTCCAATTGGACTGCTACTGTCCGGTCCACTAATTCCTGGACAGCTACACGCACAATAGGTGCTTCCAATGTAAATTCTTGGGCTCGAACTGATGCTTCAAATTTTTCGAACCACAACTGTGGCCTTTCCACATCTAGTGGTGCCAACATCGGCTTAAACTCTGATGACGGTCTGAAATAACTCGTCGATTCGGCTGAAAACGCCGGCATATTTCCTCCTGATTCCTCTTCGGCGCGGTCGCCATTGTTGTGTCCACCTATGTTGGATGGTCCACGTACTTGGATGTCTTCCGTATTTATTATTAGCGTATCGTCTAGACGAGCCTTAATTATGCCTAATTCTGCAGTTAAATTATTCATTTGAGAAGTCAATGCCTGAATCAACGTTTCCAACCCATCAGAAGCCATTTTAAATGTACCACAAATGCTTTATTTTTACTCAATTATATATAGAATTTTGCTCGCACAACGAGCATCGATTTAATAAAACAAATTTACACATTAATTAATTTATGTTCACTTCAGCTCTAAGTCTGCTTTTCTCATTGGGCTGACTGCTTCATTCTTATACGGACGCTTCTGCGAGGAATTTCTGTTGAAATACTGTCTGCCCTAGATAAGACCCTTTGTTCATTATTTGTCTTAAAGGTGGCCATTGCCACAACTACATCATGTATGGTTAATCATCTTAAACATGAGGGAGTATGTAGAGGTTAAAATAATTATCGGACAGAAATTAACCTCTCATATAAAAATAAATCAAATTTTATTTTTGGACATTTGATGTTATCGCTGGTTTCGTAAAACAATATTGTAATTTTTGAAAAATATTGTAAAATTTTTTGAAAGTTCTTTTGTTCATATTGTCGAAGTTTTGGACTTGTCTTGTGAAAAGAAATGAGAGAGTTTTTGATCTGAGTTTCTGAATTGCATAAGCGGGACACTGCGTGGTTCATCACCGATTACTTTGTGAATAAAAATTTGTAATCTTCTCGTCATTTTGTTGTTTTTAATTATCAGCGAAAAGAACCACAAGTTTGCTTTGGGTAATTTAAGTGAATATTTGTTTCAAGGTCTTATTCTTTCCAGTTCAGTAAATTTGTGGACATCAGCGTATCCGGGTAAGCTTACTTAAATAATATAATATATAAATTATAAATAATTTAATAATATCATGTCTGGTTTATTAAATACTGAGGATACAAAGCAGTTGGCTAGCGGACTTAAGGATTGTAGCTTAAGAGATAGTTCAGAGGAACTTAAGTGTTCCAAGATAGATGATCATTCCGCATATATGGATTTTCCGGGCCTGGCATCCAAGAGACCCCCTTATGGTAGTGACCAAGGGGCCTCTACAGCCCTAAATTTAACATAAATCCGAACATTCCAATTTAATTCAATATAATTTCTAAAAGTGACTGGCTTCTACCGCCCTTTCCACGGCAAACTATTGAAAAGAGTCTAAAACAGTACATTGGTTGAATTGAAATACCAAGATAAAATTCAAAAGTAGGGTTGTGTATATTTTAATGAAATTGTAACTAGTAAAATAACTAACGATAAAGCTGATCCACGTCGTGATAGAGAGGTGATTTCATCAACTTCGGGATAAATGTTAGTATCCATTTTGTCGAAATTTGATATCGTCCATAGGCTTTTCTCTTTTACGAGTTTCGGAGGGTGTATTCCTTTCTGGCTGGCCCATTTCCACTGTTTCACTCTGATTTTAAATTTATCATTTTTGACTCCCTGATACCATTTCCATTCTCATTTTTCATTTGATGGAATAATAATAGATTAGAGTAGAATTGGTATTAAGAAACATAATGCTTTGTTTCTGAATGGAAAGTGCCTCGATGCATTTTACAATTTTTTTCAGAGGTGAAGTATACTTCAAAATTCTCATGTAAATCATAAACAAATTTTCTCACAAAAATGCTTAATCAATATAATGTGTAAATTTTTACTTTTATCCAATAAGGATAAATATTAAAAAATATAATTTTATTTATTTGTATAAATTTTGCAGTTCAGTTGTTTACCAATAATGCGAGTTAACATCACCAACACTGAAGTAGACGTAGTCTGGATACGTTTTGAAACCGACTTCAAGATTTGATCTTCTTTTGTTATCTTGAATATTTTCGCTAACAATTTTCTTCATACATCTTTCTTCCTGGTGTTCTGGTGCACTCCTCGAGATCTGGCTCGTTTTGTCGTCAGTTGCTACTTTATCGGAGATCTGACTTGGTGTCTATCAATACACTCAGATCTATTGATACCGTTCTTGCTGATGATAAATAGTTCAGGTCATCGCTTAATGTCAAGAAAAGGCCCAGTGAACTTTGAATCCTTTTTCACTTGAATATCGCAACAGATTTTATCACAAGTTAAACAATTATCGAACATATTATAGCGTATGTCGACACATGAACCATGAACTGAAGGAAAAGAATAAATCAAATTTGAGTTCTTTTAAAATTAGAACTAAAATCGATATGCATGCCAAAAAATAAGTAAGAACTCCCATGGCAAATGTGTTGTTTTACTCCTGTGCGTATTGTGTCGACTATGAAGATGAACCTGGAAATTCGGGTTCGAAAATTTGGAAAAAGAACAATGGAAAATCTTGTTCCAACGTCATTTTCAGACAATCAGCTAATTGATGGCTTAAAGAAGAAGGGACAAGTGAGAACCCATCAATTGAGGCCAAAAATTACATCATCTGAAAATGGACCTATGAGTGCTATCAATTGTCCCGCACAAGAAAAATGCGGTCAAATCCACAACAAGTTTATATACTGTCAAGTATTTAAACAAAGAATTTTCTAGAAAATAAACGAATAATTTCTTTTCAAATAATCATCTTTTCAATCAGCCACAGTGGTTTAAATTTATCAATAAATGTCACTTTAATTTTGTCGGAGGAAATATCTTCCTCTACATACACCACCTTCTCAATAAATGACGGCTAATAATAGACGTAATCATTGTTCTTTGGCTGACGTTGCACTCTTCCTGAACGAGTTGTGCATACTGGCGCCTCTGTAGTCGACGTTGCGCCCTGTTCAGTTGTCACTGGCACTGCTAATTCGTCTGACGTTGACAGAACGTTATAATCTTGTAACTCGGTAGAACATGATGTCGATGTGTTCAAAAACGCGTCTTGTGAAAGTTGCTGCATTGAATTATGTGCCTGAATAATTGGATTGCACACATCAGATTCATCCATAGAACGATGGTCATTCACCTCATCTGATAACTCAGTCTAATCGTCAATCCAGATAAACTGAAGAAAGCAACGATCCAAAGTAACACAATCATCAATGCCATTTACCTCTATGACGACATTTTTGTCATTCATCCTCTTGACTTTATATGATCCTTTGTAAAAGGATGTCAAGGCAGTTCTTCCTATTTTCATTAGTTACATAAACATGCGAAGCCGTTCTAAGATCACAGGACTCAAAGCATTTGGTTTTTATTTTTCTATTCTTGGTCGGAGCTAAACGACACATCTTATCTCTAAGTTATCCTAAAAACCAATCTACATAGCTAGAAGCCCAATAAGGACCACTTAGAATTTCGTTTGGAAGATCTCCAGGAAACCTCAATGATTCTAAATATACTAACTCTGCTATTGAGGTTCCTAATTATGCCATAAATCTAGTGCGCATTGCAAGTAATACTATAGGAATATCGTGTATCTAGCTTGTTCCTTTAGTTAACGATGCAGCATTTATACCATCCCATTGGCTCGTGGATTGTATACGCTAGTACGACATACATTTGTTTCCATGATATTGAATGATCTTACGAAAAGCTCTGACATAAATTGACTACCGCGATAACTAGTGACTCTTTCCGGAACACCATAACGCGATATCCAATTATGTAGGAGCACGAACAAAACATCTTGCGCTGTCATGTCCTTTAAAATCGCTAATTCGAATTGGCGACTAAAACGATCTACCATTGCTAACAAACCTTTTTGACCGTTGACTTCAGTCATCTCGACAATGTATATTTGTACACGTCTGAACCGTCCAGTTGGTATTCGAATATGCTGTATCTCGGTTCTAGTATGTCTCCACACCTTACACGTTTGACATTTGGCGCAGGCTCTTACCCACACCAGTATGTCTTTAGACACGTGTAGCCATACGTATCTGTCGTTAAATAATAGAATGGTGGCTTTTATGGTTGGATGTCCCATATTCTGTAATTGTTGGTTAATTTTGGCACGTAACTCCAGCGGTAAATATGGTCGTGGTTGATCTCTGGACGTTTCGCATAACAACCACTTACCACTCAGGAGCTTGCGAACATATCCTGGTCTCTTGGAGAAAACTAACGTAAAGGAATCCAATCTTTGCGCTTCCTTGATTTGATTGAATAATTGTTTGAAGAATCATCTAAATTCTTCAATGGAACTTGACTTATCAGCTCGATATCTGCTTCAGTCGGTCTGCTAAGTGCATCGACTACCATATTATCTTCACCAGCAATATGAGAGACAGTGAAATCGAACTCTGATAATGGGGTAATTTGGTAATTTACCCTGTGAGAGTAATAAAGACTCGCTGTTTTACCAAGTATTCAAATCAACGGGTTATTATCGATCAATAACTTAAATTTAATACCGTCTAAGAAATGCTCAAAGTGTAACACTGCGGCATACACTAGGAATGCTGATCATCGGCTAGTGAGCTGTCAATAATTTGACTGATGACCGTCGAAATAATGGTCAAAATGTAGCACTTCGTTATACACAGCAAGAAACACTTTACCAAAAGTACCATACCGTTTTTCCCGATCATTAAACTTTCGGCTATAAAACCCAATAGGTCTTATTATATTCATGTCTTTTTTCTGAAGCACTGCCCCTTTTGCAACATCTGAGGGATCTGTGATTAGCTCGAATGGCTTAACTCAATCTACAGATGCTAGTGTGGTTATGTCACTTAGCATTTCCTTGGCCCTCTGGAATTTCTCTCGGTCTTCCTGATTCAAGTTTATAGGCCAAGACTTCTTTATCATGCTCTTTTCACGTGTGAGATGGCATGTTAACGATCCTAGAAAACCAAGAACCTACGCAACTAGCGCACGGTCCGGGGCTCCGTTACGTCCTTGATAGATTGGATTTTATCTTGCAAAGCTTTTATTCCGTCTTTGTAAAGTACATGTCCAAGATACTGAATTAAAAAGCATCCAATGTTACTCTTATTGGGTTTGGCCACTAAACCATATTGTTCCAGCCTGGTCAAAACTGTTTCCAAATGCTTACGATGTTCATCGCTTGATCGACTAAAAATAATTATGTCGTCTATGTAACACTAGCAAATGGACAATTCTGAAGGACTTCTTCAGCCAAACGCTGGAATGTCTTACTGGCAATCTTCAACCCAAATGGCATTTGAAGATATTTGTGCGATCCCCTCTGGAAATCCGACTGCGGTGAGTGATATAGAACTTTCCTCCAGCGTTATCTGATAGAACGCTTTCTGGATATCTAAAGTTGAATCAACCTAATATCCCATTATGTCTCGGAGTAGAGTACCCTGGTTAGGGAGAGGATAAGAATCACCCTTCGTAACGGAGTTTAATAAACGATAAATTCCACAAACCCTCCATTGATCCGGTTTAGGTTTGGGAACTACCACTATTGGTGAGGCAAAATTGTAATTTGGCATTCTAAAAATTTCTTCGCGCAATTGATGAAATTTAGACACAGCAACTTGTTGCTTGTTTTGTGCCAATGGTTGGGCCTATGGTGAACTAGGCAATGGAGCCACCAATTCTATTTGGTGTTCTAATTGCCGAAGTGTGTGTTAACACCTCTAAGCTTTCTACGATAGTCCTAGTTTTCGGGTCTAGATTTAGTTTTAATTGCGTTGAGAAATTCATCCCAATGATGTGGTGCTTGACGTTGGCTACAAGAAAGTTCCGCGTAAAATAAGATTTCTGGCCTAAGGTTACCGACAATACTTTCACCACCCTAACACCTATCGGACTACCACTTGCGGCCCATAGTTGATAATTAAATGTAGGGCAATCTGCTTCCAACACAACATTAGCACATGTGTCGATGAGAAAATCCAGTCCAGTCAATTCATCTTTAATGATGATTTTATAGCTGGATAATCCGGCAATATTTTCAAGATCTCCAAATAGAAAGAATCTAATCCTCGCCGTCTGTTTCGGTAGTCTTTGCTATTGTCACATCATTTGATTTCGCCATCAGGATGCCTTTTAATGGCATGTCTGGGAGCCTTTTCAATGGAACCCCCTAGGACTCTTACTTGCGAGAGTTTTATCCTTTTCCCGGTGATGAATTCTTCTCTACCCTTTCCATTTGGGTCCACCTAAACGCGTGTATATACAATTCTCTCCTTGGCATTTCGCACTTTGTCCATATTCACAATGTGACTTACACCATCCGCGCGCCACATTGAAGCGTTGAAGCGAGTGACTTCCTCGACGTCTAGTATTTCTTTTCTGACTCTGAAGTTGCGAAATAGCTCACACCATATCATCCATTTTTCGATTTATACCTGCAACTTCTCTACATAAGAAAAGCAAACTCTTGTAGCGTCAGGATGGTTTCGGTATCTGCCCTGCCTGACTGCGCCAGAACAGAATCTGCAGTTACAGCATGTAAATGTAGTTCCTGCTGTATATACACCACGTCTCCCCCTCGGAGTTTACTTGACCAATCAACATTCCTTGTTTCGAATGCCTCTAATGTGGCTTTAAGCCTGGATGGCAGCTCAGCTGTAAAAACAGAATTCACCACATCTCTAGATATATTCACCTCGGAAACTTTCGCACAAAGGATGTTCATAAAACTCTGATGGTAGTTGACGCCCCATCTTTTCTAAGCGTAATAATTCGCACATTTGTGCCGACCTTCCAGGCCGATATTTCTGTTGAATTTCTGTTCTTATTCAACAGTTCTGTTTCTAAATTTTCCCAACCTGCCTCTGAAATTCTCTGACAATGCCATCAATTCTACAGTAAATTTCTCTATAGGGTTCACAATCTGGAAAGCTTTAAACAGAATTTGGCAACCCCGACCCAACTAGAATTCCCGTTCACATCTATAAGTTCATGCCTGCTATATATTGAGCTGACTTGCTTTTGCCCTTAAAGTTACGATTAGCTTCCAAGTTGATCGAACTTAAATATATATTGGATAAATTAGTGTTAGGCAACGAACTGTGTACTTCTTACGTAGCAAAACATCCGATCAAATAATCTGGAAAGAAATAAGACGCGAAAAACAGAATTATTAAATTCCTTGATCCAGAACGTCCCCAATATGTACGATTCAAAACAAAAATGAATATTGTGAAAATCAAGTATTTTTAAACCGAAAAGTAGAGAAAAAACAAATGCAGCGTTCTAAAGAAAGTCAGGCCAGTCAGGTACAGGTTACCGGAACTGAAATTACGTATAATTCAAAAGTATATATACTGTCAAGTATTTAAACAAATAATGTTCTAGAAAATAGGCGAATAATTTATTTTAAATAATATTCGTTTCAATCAGCCACGGTGGTTTAAATTAATCAATAAATACCACTTTAATTTTGTCTAGTCAAATGGAATTTATTTTTCTCCAGATTGAACTATCATGAAGTAGTTGAAAACACTTCTCTTCCTCAACTTTTCCCCCCTGTGTTATTAAAAACTCTGCTAGTCACAATTTCATTCACCTCCACATGTCCTACCTTTGATTATTTATTTCAATGGTCGGGCCTGTTGGCCTTTGATATCCAATAAATATATTATTATTATCTTCTTCTACAGAGAGAGATATGAAACAGATATAGTGATAGATAAATAGAGATGCTGAGATAGATAGATAGTGATATATATGTATATACGTATATATATATATATATATACGGACCGGAGGTAGACGTCGACCGATGGAGTCCATTGTCGTGGAGATTGAGTTGATGGAGCATAGCATAGACCTTGATGAAATCTGCTGGATTGAAGCGAGTGAGTCTTGCAGGGGTCGCAGGCATCCGTAGAACGAGGTTGTGATTGAAGGAAGACGAGGGGGAGTCGATGTCCGAAGCGAACCGTTGGTGGATCGGTAGGGCTGTTGAGTTTCCGGTCTTCCGCTGAAACAAAGAAAAGAATTGGATGAGCAAAACCTAGTAAAGTATCCACAAGTATATATATAGACAGACAGATATACATGAATAGATAGACAAATAGAGATATATATACTCCACATTCTCTTATTCGACAGTGGAAATCAGCAATGATGACTTCAGGAATTTCACATCTCAGCATTCATGGTCGTCCAAGCTATTTAGGACATTAAATCATCATGAACGAAAGGCATAATCCAATGTTATGGATTTTGTTTACCCTTCCGGTACTATTTGTATTAACTTATTATTAGGTGCTCAACACCAAATGCACAATTGAAGTCAAAATATCAATTTTATCAGTGTGGTATCTCCGTTATCATAATTGCTCTTTCTGGGTTGGGAAATTTCCACTGCTTGCTGAGGTCTTTGGGGTGTCTGTTAATTACTAATTTAACTCCTGAATGGCTATATTGGGCGATCTTGTTCATAACAATAAACAGTATGTCGATGATCTTCTCTATTATGGAACATCATCGTATCTCAAACATCCTGTGATTCACAAAAGTTCTGGATAAAACATTCTATAAGGAAATATCTTCCATCATTAAATCAGGAATGAAACTCTTTTGGTGATAAACATGGATATTATACCAGGCGCTCTTCTCCCACTAATCTTGCTTGCGCCTTAATTCACCTTTATTCCACTAGTTCTCAATGACACAGTTGCACTCTCCTCTATCTTGATATTTTAAAGGAATTCGACACTTTCTCCCTGTCGGCAACTGATTGAGACTTATTAAGTAATGGAATCTACAGTCTCGTCTTTATGTTTATCAGTTACTATCTTAGAAATTGATCACACAATATAATGATCAAAAGCAAACAATGGACATCAGACTTCATCCGTTCTGGCGTTTCGCAATGATTAGAAATTGACACTTTACTTAACAATCTAGAACCGATTAAGTTTTAGGATAACTAATTCAAATATTTTAAAAATACCGATGACATGGTAGTGATTTATGCAACCCTACCACCCCGGCTTTATCGTATCACACTTAGCCCAGCCGCTATTTGTAAAGAAAGCCAAGGTTGCTGAAATTGGCCTTAAAGTATCAAGCATAAAATTTGCTTAATGAGGCTTATTTCTGATCCTATATATCCATTGAAGTCAATCAACTTCTCGCCAGGTATAATTATACTTAGGGATCAAGTCAAGGGATTTCTTACTGAAACTCAACCAAGTCACATCTAAATTCATCAAATTAGTTCGCATAATATACTCCACAACACAGAAACCTATCCTTAGATTTAAAATTCAAAGCCTACGTTTTGACTTTCATATTCTATGCAAGAATGTTTTAGTGCCATCTTTCACTGGCTTCCTCTTTTTGTCTATAGACGATTGCTTTTCTTCACCTCCTTTCAAATCTCCAACCCTTATGGTTTAGTCGCCACACAATGTTAATCTTCTTTGTACATAAATCTTTAATAAAGTCTACTAATTTTCCCATGCCACAAGCTTTTTCTACACACCACCTGCAGAGATAAAAGCATTAACACACGAGTTTGAAAAGGCTGTTAATCTGGATTTCTTTAATATATTCTGGTATTGCGAGCATTGTACTGTGTGCGATTAGATGTTTGGGGATTGTATGGGTAAATACCGTAACATAAAGTAGCCAGTCAGCATGTTCCTTTTCCACCTTCAATACAAATGGTCGTTATTCGGGGCACCTATGGTTTTTACACGGATTTTTTGGCGCAACACTATTGATGATCGAAAATTATTCAGGTTTCTCTCCGTATTATTCGCTCACATTGTCCTATTTTATAATCCTTTTAAATTACAACGGTGTATTTTATATTTAAGCTTCTTAAACGTATACCCACAAGACGAAGTAGTTAATGCTTGTTGCTTAGTGAGATTATCGACTGTATTGTTGCACATAAGTTGCACGCATGCTGCATGAAACTTAAGTTCTTAATTCTGCTGAGAATCGAGATTACGTTATTTTTCAAGAATCCATAGTAGTCTATATTATCTTAGTCAAAGATAACATCTTTTTTGTGATTTATATGGGGCTCTGCCCTATCCTGCATACCTCCCCCGTTATCATTACCGATAAAAAATTGCGTCACGATCTCACTGCCTCATACATAACCCTGCTTTAGATTTGTATCTTTGTATCTTTTCAATTGGTAGGTCTGATTGCCTATATTGTCAAATACAAATCTATTGTTATTATTTACAATCTCTAGACGATACTACAATAGTTTACAAAATCAATTTTGTGGTATTTCTGAATACAATTTACAATTACGTAGGTTTCCTAGACTGTTGTGGACAAAGTCTCCAGTTAATGCCAAACGGAGTAAGTAATTGTTGTGGTAATGCAGCTATGATGACATGTAGCTATGATGACAAGATAAATTAATGACTTGCTGGTTATTCACTGTCTTTGTGTATTAGACATTGCTCATTTAGTAACAACTTAGTTCGAATATGAACAGAATGATAAACTAAAATCAGCATGAACGGAAGGCATAATTCCATGTGCTGAATTTGATTCAACATTCTGGCCTTATTTGAATTAATTTATTACTAAGAGTTCAAATCCAAGTAAAAAATTGCATGTAGATTATTTCTGCGCATTGATGCTTGGACACATCATGTTTAGAGGCCCTTAGGTCACTATCATAAGGGGGTCTCTTGGATGCCAGGCCCGGAAAATCCATATATGCGGAATGATCATCTATCTTGGAACACTTAAGTTCCTCTGAACTATCTCTTAAGCTACAATCCTTAAGTCCGCTAGCCAACTGCTCTGTATCCTCAGTATTTAATAAACCAGACATGATATTATTAAATTATATATTAATTAAGTAAGCTTACCCGGATACGCTGATGTCCACAAATTTACTGAACTGGAATGATTGAGACCTTGAAACAAATATTCACTTAAATTACCCAAAGCAAACTTGTGGTTCTTTTCGCTGATAATTAAAAACAATAAAATGACGAGAAGATTACAAATTTTTATTCACAAAGTAATCGGTGATGAACCACGCAGTGTCCCGCTTATGCAATTCAGAAACTCAGATCAAAAACTGTCTCATTTCTTTTCACAAGACAAGTCCAAAACTTCGACAATATGAACAAAAGAACTTTCAAAAAATTTTACAATATTTTTCAAAAATTACAATATTGTTTTACGAAACCAGCGATAACATCAAATGTCCAAAAATAAAAATTGATTTATTTTTATATGAGAGGTAAATTTCTGTCCGATAATTAATTTAACCTCTACATACTCCCTCATGTTTAAGATGATTAACCATACATGATGTAGTCTTCATTCTTCGGTTTCTTGATGACTCTTCCCGACCGAGTTTCAACAAGTTGTGCTGGTACTTCACCAGATTTCATATTCATATTGCATTGTTCTTGATTCTCAGTTGTCTTGGTTTTAATCTTTACTTCTTTACCATATTTATTCGACACTTCATTTTTCTCACCAATTTCTGAGTCACATCTCGCCTCAACTTCTGGATACTTCGGTGAATACTGTTCCTCAGTCTCCTCCTCCGTCCAAATAAACTGTGGAATACAGCGATCTAGTGTTACACATTCTACAGTGCCATTTACTTCTATAAATGCATTTTTCTCAGTCATATGATTGACTTTATATGGCTGTGGTAATGGCCACCTTTAAGACAAATAATAGAATAGAATAGAATATCTTTATTGATGAACAAAAAGTCTTATCTAGGGCAGACAGTATTTAAACAGAAATTCCTCGCAGAAGCGTCTGTATAAGAATGAAGCAGTCAGCCCAATGAGAAAAGCAGACTTAGAGCTGAAGTGTACATAAATTAATTAATGTGTAAATTTGTTTTATTAAATCGATGCTCGTTGTGCGAGAAAAATTCTATATATAATTGAGTAAAAATAAAGCATTTGTCGTACATTTAAAATGGCTTCTGATGGGTTAGAAACGTTGATTCAGGCATTGACTTCTCAAATGAATAATTTAACTGCAGAATTAAGCACAATTAAGGCTCTTCTAGACGATACGC